>JAQGBN010000127.1:0-10554 GCA_034698465.1 Tachypodoiulus niger | reverse complement strand
AAGAAAATTAGCAAACGCCCAGAACCAATCAACAAATGCTAACGAGCAAAAGACATGGATTAGCATTCCTTATCAAGCATCCACGTTCCAAAATGCCAACTCACCGTCAATTCTTTGCTTCCCACTAAAAAAAAGATACGGTCCCTACACTAAAGAAGAGCAATGTAGTTTACCAGGCAAAGTGCACGATGTGCCCTAAGGTCTACATAGGGCTCTCCATATATCGACTGGAAACTAGATTTGACAATATTCGGTCAAATATTAAAAGAGCTGACATCCATAGCTCTATGGCTTTGAATGTCTTAGAAAATCCGGGCCACACTTTTGATCTAATGCTTTGAATTTTTGCATCCTTTCTGCGTATATACCAACCCTAATACCACCACCACCCACAAACACCCCTTACAACACCCAGGTACACTCTGCCAGAAGCAACAACACTGACCATACAACCAACCAATTAACCACCAACCACTAGGCAAGATACACAACCGAACGCCTTAGGTCATAACACAGTGATAAGAAACATAATCAATCAGGCCCCTACTAGCCAGATCCAAAGCACTGTCCCCATCACACCAATAACAGCCCCACGAACACAACCCACAAGAGTGCAACCTATGAGAAGAGTGAAACAGAACGCACTATAAAACGTTTAACGTGTCTAACGTTATTACAGTCTAGTAAATTACAAATAACGTACTGCAAGTATTTAATCCACACGCAAGAACCCCTACCAATAGATGAATAAAAACAAGCTCTAAATAACATAAAATTCATTAGTGCTGCACACATCCTGAAAACATAACACTGCAAACATGGCTACCAATTCAAAACTGCCGCCCTACTCAACGCCCCCTACAGTTAAGTCAACTAACCATCTTCATTTTGAATGATGGCGTCCAGTAATTTACTGAGCTTTTTCGAAAATACTTTCTCAATTGGAAAAGAAAGTGTTAACTGGAAATATTACAATTTAGACACAGTTATTTTTAAGGATGGGAGTACATGTGCCTAAGGGAAGATGATTTACTCTGTCGCCTGATGAAGATGTAATGAAAACATCGAAATGTTGCGAATCTAAGCAAACTTTTTGCTGTTTCCTGGTCTATTCAATTATATACAGTAGTAGGGAGTGTAATTTATCAGCTCATGTTATTCTTTTATTATTATCATTGTTATTCTACTTGATGGTCACCATCATCATGGTCAAACTGAATTTCTGCTACCTTTGGAAGACAATTCTAAATTTCGATGGCATGTTAGAAAAAAAAGACCAATTTGAGCTTAGGTTCAGCTTAAAAATGTTGCAGATTTTAACATTAATCATGCTTAATTACAACAATGGACACCATGTATGACAGGATGAAGGGAAGGAAAGAACCATTATTTATATACTTATAATTATATTGCCACCTTACATTTTTCTAAAACGTTTCTATTTATTGAGGCTTACCTTTTGTTTGAAATAATGTATATGTAAAGCTAAGCCACACAATTATATATTATTTTAACGTTTTCAATGAAAAACAACAAAGGGTATATGACGGATGCTCCTGCCACTGATCCGCCACTGATGAATACACTAATATTTAAGTGACCTGCTGTACTGGCAGTGCTAATAGAACTCCCACACCAACACATGATACGTGAGAACACCAATTTTGCTGCAAAATCGGCTTACATCCGGAGGATTAATTTATGAAATTAGTATGAAAACTTCACGTTATCGATAAGCGCTGAGCAGGCAGCCATTTTCACGATCATGTTTATGATTTTTAAGACAATGAACGATGCGCCGACATACGTGGCCATTTTGTCTTTGCGGATCACGATGGTCCAAGCTCTGAAAGTGCTGATCAAACTCACGATGTCAATCACGATGGCGAATAGTAGAAATGGAGCGAAGATCTGGTCAGCTTGCTTGACCAACTGACTGAGCCTGCGGTGGTGAAACTGGCGTTTGGCCATCGAGATTTTCGGCCTTGATGTACTGAAGAATCCAACGTTTTTGTTGTTTACGTACTCTGTGATTTCCAGAATGGGCAGATGGTAATCAAACAACAATAGAAGCAGTTTGCAAGTGAAAATGACGAAATAGGTGTAGAAAATGTAGTGGGAAGCAACCAAGAATGACCAAATGCAAAAAATGCACTCCGCGCCCTTGTACATCATGAATCCCCTGGTTTCAGTCGTGTTAAGTCCGGTGTAAAACGTCTGAGCTTCCGAAGACTCCATACTGTAAAATACTGTAAACACGTGCCAAAATGTGGTGCATATTGTGACAGTGGCGAGCATCAAGGTCCAGCGTTTCACCTTTTTAACGAACTCTTGGTCATCTGGCTGCGACGCGAGGTGTTCGACAGCTGTGGCCAGATTCCACAGAAATCTGTGGATTTTTCTGAAATTCACGCAGGTGTGCACGTAGATGGCAATGCATCCGTAATTGAGGACCGCGAAGGACATTACGTAGCAAATGTTTTCCATAGTTGATCGGTCACCGGCACATGCCAGGTCAATCCACTGGTTCGATATGAGGGCAACGGTCAGAAAGCTCAGGCAAAAATTCAAAGAAATCACCAGCAAGTTTAGACTCGGTTTGATGGAATTTACAATCGTCTTGGGACAGGTGTCCACTCTGAATCCGTAGAACCTGAATATTTTTACCAGGGTATTGAGCCCCACGTTTTGGTAGAATTTCTCCATTGTTTCGGACTGTTGGGAAATGCCTGTGTTACGCTTGAAAAGCTCCATTTGGCAGCAATAAATGATCACTGGTGCACTTATAATAATTCATAAACGACGGATTTTTGTTGTATTTTAGGAACTGCTGATGGGTTGACATACTGTATATTCGTGATGATTTCACAGTTGCCAGATCGTATGACTTGCCGCAACTCCTTGTGCAAATGCATAATGTTTATCAAGCGGGAAGGTGACAAACTGAAATATTGCCACGTTGCACAGCAAGATGACAGAGAGAAGGATTTCTGCACATTTAAAAACGATGAAGCCTTCCATTGTCGTTGTGTCAATATTACTGAATCTGTCTACTGTTTTCGACTCCATGTATAATAAGCTGGTGACCAAATTCCATAATGATGAAAAGATGGTGAAAAAAGCCATTGTTGCCACCCATCTCTTCAGCTTTTCGGACAATTTTTGCTGCTGGTCTTCGGACGCCAGAACTTCCAGCGAATCGGCCAAGTTCCTGATAAAGTCGTAAATTTTTCCGAAATTTAAGCAAGCATGCAAATAAAGGAAAAAACAGCCGAAATTTACGATTGCGTATGACAACACGAAACACACGTTCTCCAGATTCAACCTATTGTCGCCCGTGGTCATGCCTACCCACTGGGATGCAATTACAATGCAGGCAAATGCGCTAATGAATAGATTAAATGCCACCAGAGGAAGGTTGAGGCCTGCCTTCGTGGAATTGGCCATCATTTCGGGGTTAGCGTCGATCTTGAGACCGTAAAAACGGAATATTTTTGTCATGTATTTGAAGCCCACGTTTTCGTACAGGGCCCGAATGTTCTTTGACTTCCCTGTGGATTTTTCGACCGTGAATGCATACTTGCTATGAAACTCTTCCATGTCGCGATTCTGGCTCCAAGGTCTGCAACTGATACCGTCTTGTTGACCGCTGCTTGTTCCACTGAGTACAATCTGTAAACATTTAATTGCAAGCATGGCATGTGTACATTTGATATTGACACGGCAGTTTGTCAGCATTCGTGAATTGATTACTGTTTTATTATCGCTTGCCTTAATTGACCCTTTCAACATACTTGCATTGCGAGCTGTGGAGGCTTTTTAGTTTATTAAAATTAAGATACTGGCTTTTGGAACGTTATGTTTGTTTTGAACCAATTAGTTACCCTTGCATATGTGTTTCAAAATTGCTCAGACAAACAAGTCGATTTTCTGTCTGGTTTTTGCGAATTATAATATTTATTTCCATTTAATCAGGTGTTTTAATATAGGCTACAGGTAGTCTTGGATTTTGTGTTCGTATTTCTTACAAACGCGGATAAGAAAGATAAGCAGTGAAGTTTCTTCGCTCTGCAACTGCAAATTTATCCTAGATTTACTCTTGAATAAGACACGTTTAAATAAATGAAATATACTGCAGTTTTAATTCGAGAAAAATAGGCTCCAAGACTACAGGCTCACTACATTATCATATTTTAAATAATTATATACAGGTATATAAGCTTGAAAGACCACATACATGTAATAGCAAGGATAAAATATATACAGGTGTAATAGCAAGGATAAAATATATACAGGTGTAATATCACTGCAATAAATTGAGATGCACTTCAGTTCAGTTCTACTAGTTTGTTTCGGCATTAAAATGACGTGTCAGCTATGCTGCATATGCTTTGTATCTTATTTTCATTTTTTGTTCAATAAAGCACTGAAAGCAGAGAATTTAACTGTTTTAGTCTAGCCGATCACACGCTCTATGAAATGAATAATCAAAGATGTTTCAGTTAAACGAGCATGACAAGTTATAAATTTCTGCAGAAGTATAAGGCAATCTATTAAGATTTACAAAGGCTCAACGATTTTATCAGTTTCTGATTGCCTTGTCAGCTTGCTGAACCTTGATATAAATAATTCTGCGCTTTATAGTGGTATAGATGAATGTACATGTAAGGGAAATAATTCGATCGTGGCTACTGACCTCATCTTATCAATTTGCTAAATATTTGTCATATTGATTGATGCATTATAGAAATCTGAAGTAAAATTGACGTCACTAAGTATCAGTGCATATGTTATGGCTGTACCTGTAATCTGAAAACGAAAATATGTCAGTGCAAATGATAGTCTGAATATAGGTGAAGTTAAAATACAGTATGTGCAGCGCTCGTACCGTGAAAATGAAAGTCGTTCGAATCGGGAACAAACCTCCATACGTCATCACGGAATCGTTGATGGCCTGCTCATTAAGATAGAGAAGATAATTGACTTGTTCCTGAATTTCAACATTGTTAACATTAATTTCAGAACGTAATGAATGTCCACAAATGCATGCAAACTGAATAGCGCTTAACCTCACCCATGAACCCAAACGCAACTCTTCAACTGCCTTAACAGTGTTCTTTCGTTTCAATGAGGATTTAACCTAATGTTGAAAAAATTAAAAAGTATATGATTCAACTACCGGTATATTAGCAATATCTCCAATTTTAAATCACTATTAATGAGCGCACATTATTTTCTTTTCAACATAATACCTTCTTCAAGGTTTACAAAACTGATTTTAGAAGGGAAAAAAATAATAGTAAAAGTGCAATCAATTAGAAATATGTCCATATCATTTGACATAAAACTATGCAAGGGTTTTTGATATTAAATAAAAAATTCTTGTAAAAAGCTCGCACATGTAAAGTTTTCTATTGTCCAGTACCGCTCATTATTATTTTAAGCCATATATTTGTTTTCCTTAAAAATAGATATAGATATATTTATGTTTCACTCTAGTATTATACAAATGTTCAGTAACATTTTTCATTTAGTGCTCGTTATATTAAGTATTTTGGAAATAAAAAGCGATTTGAAGTGCCCAATCTTGTACTTGATTGCACCTACCTTATCGTTCAAGTTGGAACCTGCAACGGATTTCAGGATGGAAAGAAATATTGTCGAAACGTAATAAATTAATGAGAACACCATGAAAACCGTATCTCTGCCCAAAACCACTGACAGCGATCTGTACACACCGATAAGACTCACGCTTTCAAGGACTAGTGAGAGCAACATGAATTCTGCGAAAACGGCATCGGCCTGCTGCACCAAGCTGCACAGTTTCTGGTGTACGAACTGACGTTCGGCCATTGAGATTAAGCGAGTCTTGTCAATTTCATATTGGACCTCTTTGTGATAAACGCTGAATTCGTACTGAGCAGTTTCGATGCTGGGCAGCATGCAGATCGTCGAAAATCAGGGCGAGAGAATAGCACACGAAAATCATGAAATACACGAAGAAGTGGTATAACGATGAGAACACGACGTTGTAGAGAATCAACACGACGTTGTAGAGGATGATCACGATATGGAGGAATATTTCCATCTCGAAATACCCTTGGATGGCATTGCTGCCAGCTTGCTTGGACGGAGAGTGCGTGCTTATCAACGTGCACACTATATTAAATATTATTTGCAAAATCAACAAGCCGAACACTAGCTTGCACCATAGCTTTACTTTCCTGGTGGTACTTCCGCTTTGCTTTGCTGAGGCCATCCGGTCCAGGGTGGCCGCCAAGTTCCAGACAAAAGTTTGTATGATTCTGAATTTGATAATGGCATTCAGATAAAGGTAACAGAATCCAACAACTTGACATACACTTGACAAAATATAGCAGGTTGTTGCGAAGCTTCTGTCAGTCTCCAAACTCATTGTGTACCACATGGAGGCTGCTAGGCAGCTGGTGATTAAACTTATCAACAGATTAAGAGCGACGAGGGGGTAGATCAGAGCGGATTTTATGGAACCTAGGACAAGTTCCGGTTTTGTATCGAGCTTGATACCGTAAAGACGAAAAATGTACAACAGAGGGGTCAAACCTGCTTTTTCCAGGATGCCCTCTTTCGATCCTGCAGAATTGGAGTCTTGGTAGTGTTCTGGTTGGAATGCTAATTGCTGAATAGGTTTTACTACCATTGCGATGGTTGAAAGCAAGATACGTCTAATGCCTAATGTTTTGCCAGAAAAGTGTTCGACCAATAATTACAGGGTTTCGCAGTGTGACATTAAGACCTACTTTTAATTTTCTTTGATACATATACATTTTTGTTTACTCTGCTTAATGCATTATCGACGGGAAATTCGTGATTGCAAATATTTATATCGATGGGTTTAACATCAATTCTGCCACTTTTCCCTTAAAATAATTAAAATAATGAATAGCCTGTTGTCTATTATTCAAAACAAGAAAAGGTTAATCATGCTATCAATTATTCCTAACTTGCTTCTGAGATAATTGAATTAAAACTATTGCTTACAGTCTCTAAGTTTTTAATGATTTTGATACTACTCTAATTCGTGATACTAATTGCTGTTTATGTTGTGGGCTATATGACACTGAAGTAAGAAATTTATTTAATTATTGGCCACTAGCCATGCCCTGTCGTTTTCTAAATATACATATATAGTACAATAAATAAATTAACTGACGTTTTATATGCATGTATAAATATGATGCTTTAAGTTGCAGTATGTTTTACGTCACCAAGCATCAATGCATACGTGATGGCAGTACCAGTAATCTGAAAACAAATTTATATTAGCAACAAAGCTAGTCTAAATCTCAGTTTAATTAAAAATGTAGGCTACAGTGCTCTTACCGTGAAAATGAAAGTGGTTCGAATTGGAAACAAACCCCCATAAGTCATCATTGAATCGTTGATGGACTGCTCATTAAGATAGAGAAGATAATTGACTTGTTCCTGAATTGAACCCAAACGCAAATCCTCTACTGCCTTAACAATGTTCTTTCGTTTTAATGAAGATTTAACCTGACGTTGGGGAAGATTAAAGAAACATTATTAAGTAATAGTAGCGCTATCTCCAGTTTGAAATCATTATTAATAGCGCATTTAGCAGAAAACCGTTCAGAAACATCCTTAATTTAGTACTCTTAATTTATACATACAGTACATGTACATTTATTACACAAATTTAAAAAAGCATTATGGATTATTGAATGGTAATTACATGTAGTTCACAGTATTTGTCCATGGCTGAAGGACTAAGTACATGTACAAGTTAAATGAAGGTTGGCATCTGTTTTATGGAATCAGCATTTCTATTTTGGGATATTTTTATAATTAAAATATATGCGATAATTGTTGAAAAACTTGAGTATCAAGCATGGATTTTTTCCTAAGTTTCAAACGCAAAACTTTGCATGTTGATATTTTTAATGGGTTGAAAAACTAGATCTCGAGTCATACAATTTAGGCTACTGGACCTCAGCTATAGCCTCCTTATTTTTGAATTTTTCTTAACGAAATGTGTATATTTGTATAACTATGTAAATTAGCAGATAACCCCACACCGGTTCTTCTGTTATCATATGTATAATAATGTGTATGATTTAAGCAGTAAACAATACGTGTATTTGTTCATGGATAGTTTAGCAAAGCATAGCTCGTGCTAGTATTATACAAACGTTTAGTGAGATTTTCAATTTAGGTCTCTTTAAATTATCTAAATTTATTATTAAAAATAATTTGTACACGGGGCTCACCTTGTCATTCAAGTCGGAACCTGCAATGGATTTCAGGATGGAAATCAATATTGTAGAAACGTGAAAAACTACAGAGCGGACCATGAAAAAAGTGTCTCTGTTCAAAATCACTGATAGCGACTTGTACACACTGATATGGCTCACGCTTTCGAGGACCAGTGAGAACAGCATAAAGGGTGCGAAATCGGTAGTGTTCTGGTTGGAATGCTAAATTCATTTTGTTTTTCATTGTTGTTGGCTTATGCGGTACATGTAATTGCTGAATGGGTTACACTGCCGTTGCAATGGTTGAAAGATGGATGTTGATCTATGTCTGTTTTTGCCCCAGAATTGTTGGGGAAAAAATGTAGGTTTTTTGCAACATGACTGAAGTGCTGTCTTCAATTTTCCTTGACACTTTCACATTTTTGTTTACTGGGCGTGAATGCATTATCGACGATAAATTTGTGATCAACAGACACATTACTTAATTGTCATTTGCAAATATTTTTATGAGTTTGTTTCACATTTTCTCTACCACTTTTTCAAATGTCACGGCTCTATTTTTTGAGTAAGGCACTCTGAAACATTAACATAATAATTGGTCGAATGTCCAGTATTCGAAACAAGGAAAGGTTAATCATTGCATTAGTTATTCTTAATTGGCATGTAAGATAAATTAATTGAAACTCTTTTGTTTACCATTTGAAAATTTCGAATAATTTTGATAATACCAAAGATGGAATGGCTATAACATAATATTGTTATAAAAGAAATAACCTATATGAAAATAGAATTAAGAAACATTATAAGGTATCATTCAATTTTGGACAAGATTTAAATCAAACCTAGTCCAACAGTATGACTTACAACTAAATGTAAATAGGTCTTATAACTATTCGTTTATTTACATACATTTATAATACAAGAATGTTGACTTTTCAAGTATTGGTGTCTTGACCTTGTCCGAAGCGAACATCGTTGAGAATCAACGCATAAGTGATGGCTGTACCCGCAACCTAAACCATTTGCAAACTTTTATCAATTTTTTTACGACAAATGCTACTACTTTAAAAATAAAGTGATCGGGAAAAATCCCATTATAATCCGTATAGGGATTCGGGCGGTATCCTTACTAACCGTGAAAATAAAAGATGACCTCACGGGGAAAAAGCCACCGTACGTTAACGTGGCGCTGTTAATCAATTGCTCACTTAGGTACAGTTGATAGTTGATGTGCTCCTAAGTATTTCCAAAATATTGAAATGATTGCGTTATGAAAGATAATCAGAGCTAAAAGGGATGCGTTTTAGAGAGCTTATGACTAACGCTTGCTGAAATGGCTCAGCAAGTGCATTCACAATGTTGTTTAAAACGAAAATGGAAAAAATATTTTAGGTTTATTCTTACCCCAGTGCTGATGTGCAGTTCTTCTTTGGTTCTTGGAATATTTGTCCTTTGTAAAGAAAACGTGACCTGCATGATAGTAAGTTTCACGATATTTATTGGGTTTTTAAAGCTAGCGAATATGCACATTTATTCTGTTTCTAAGCTCTTAGATGTTGTAGGTCAAGCTAGGTCAATGCCTTAAATTAGAAATCCAATTTAGTAATTTTATTGGTGACCAACAAGTCGACAGATCTCATTTCACTTACCACAAGTTATTTTTTTGTTTACTTTAGGGCACTAAGTTAGATCGATTTATGTGTAAGTTAGGTGTTATTTGTTCAAAATCATGTTTAGGTTTTATGGATTTAAAACAACGGAGAAAAGTGTAGTGCTAGTGTTTAAGCTGATTTAATCAACTTCATTCCTGGACTATTACAGAAGAAGACTTACCTTCCCATTGAGGTCGGAGCAGGCTTTTGAATTGAAGATCAAATGCATTGTTCTCCAGGAAAAATACAATGACCCAAGGACGAGGGTGAAACCATCCCTTTTCAACATTAGCGGTGAGGCTTTGAAGGAACTGTCAATGGTCAAAATTATTATCAAAAGGCAAACGAACATAAAGGGGGCGAACATGTCGTCGGCTTGTTTCACCAAATTACTGATTCGTTGATGATGATATTGCCTTTCGCTTATCGAAATTGGCGGTCTGTCCGAGTGGGTTGTGGGGATGTGATGGTCGAAAAACGCTGTTATCAGTTTACAAATAACAAGTAACAAATAGGAGTAAAATATCGTGAAGGACTCGTTGCACAGCAAGACGACAGAGAGAATGATTTGTCCACATTTAAAAATGATGAAGCCTTCCATTGTCGTAGTGTCAATATTACTGAATCTGTTTACTGTTTTCGACTCCATG
>JAQGBN010000126.1:0-10565 GCA_034698465.1 Tachypodoiulus niger | reverse complement strand
ATTCTGGTATTTGAAAAATTTCTCATTGAAACGTACTAGCTTTAAAAAAGTTTCAAATTTCGCGATTTTACCCTCATAAAAATGTATGCGCCATGTAGGTTTCAGTTTGATTTTGTCAAAGTTGGTTGGCCTGATGCTAATAATAACAACTTTCTAAATATTTGAAACTTGTGTTATTTTCAGGCCTATACCTCAAATGTCTTTTATCGTTTTGACTAGCATTGATTATCATGATTTTTGTTATTTGCAGATAATTCTGACCGGTTTGGTACCCCATATGTAAAGCGATAAATTAGGAAATATCTAAATTAAGGAAATTCATTGTAAAATTAGTAGTTTTTTCTCCTCAGTTTTGTATTCAATGCACTGTCTAGTTGATAAAACAAAAATAAGATGTGATTCCAGACATTGTTTCCCTGTTGACATTTTGAATTGGCAAATATTTTAGACTTAAAAATCTTTTTGAAGTTCACAATTGTGACAAATAGTGCTGAGTTCTGCATTTTATAAACAAATTTTTTGTTGTGTTTTCTAAAAATGTGGGCCAATTTTGTTTGTTTTTGATTTTTATAAATTCTCAAAGATAAGTGCTCACAACTCATTCAGGTCAAAAAGTGTTAGTTTCAAAGACAAGTAGACTTTCTGGAAATTATAAAATGTGAAAATTTGGTAATTAGGATAAATTGAAGCTGAAATTACTTAGGTAGGGTCATTTTCTTTGACCGTGACTGGTTAAATTCAGGAATATCTTATCATCGAAGTAGGTTTCTGCTTAGATGGAAATTTTACAAACAAAAAATCGTTTCTTTACACAACTTTTGCTCATGATTTTGACAACAACAAAATATATGGAGTCAATTTGTGTCTACCTGATGACGTTGCAGACTTATTTTGACGAAAGTCATTAATTCCTTAAAATATTATGTGTGGTATCTGCTTGAAGATGGCTGTAAAAAATTGGCTGACAAATTTCAAATGTTTTCCAGCATGAGTTTTAATAAATGAACGTGTCCTGCAGTTAAGACTAACTCGTTTTACCTGAAAGTTTTGTTTCATGAACATTATTGTAAATATGATAGTAATTCAAAAGTGCCATGTGGCAAGTAAACTTAAGTATTGATTTTATTTGTTATTATGAGAAGAGCTTGAGGAAAAACAAACGTTTGCAGGCATATTCGTTTGTTAAAAAATGTCTTTATTGTTTTACCACCTAAATTAAGATGGTGGCCAGGATATGTTTAGTTTGGGCAATAAACACTTTTAATTTCAGGTTTTTTTTCCTCTTCATTTTTGTAATTAAAATGCTGTTAGTGCGTTTACTACCTTGATATCTAGTTTATTGTTCATGAAAGATTTTGCTATTTGTACAAACTGAGACTGTAGTTGGATAACTGTAGATTTTGTGGATACATTCAATTGGTTTTATTCAATTTTTGAATTTTTCAAATACTAATTCCTGCAATTTGAATGCCATGACAGGCTGTATCATAAATAACACTTTGTAAAGTTTGCCAAAGTTAATCTTGGCCTTATCCTAGGAATAATTTTTGTTTCAGTTTTTTTTTCTGGCAACAAAGTAGTTGTATTTGTGATTTCATGAAAATAAATTGTTCACGTCATATTTGTGTATATATATGTCACTTTCAGTTTCCTTAAATTTTCCTAAAAATATCATTGAATACCTTATCAATTACATGTATAGGGCTTAATTTTTAAAAATAAAATATAAGTAAATTATGCAAAATGCTATTTTTTTTTTCGAGTGTTTTTCAGTTTATTCGTTTTTTACAGAATATTAAAGTGACATTTTCAAGTAATTTGTGAGAAATATCTGCAGATAAATAGGAGAAAAAATATGCAGATTGAAATGATGTAAACTACTTTTATCTTTTAAATATTTAGCACTGTTCATTGCTTACGCATTATGATAGAAGGACTCAAAAATGAGCCAATGAATGCATTTGTGTACCCCTTTGGCTTAAAATATACCTTCCACAACTTTTGCTGAAGCGCCGTCTGGATATATTATACCCGCTAGTTGGCGCTGTCCACCTTCGAACTTAGAACCGTTCACATTCCACATGTCAAGTTTATTGGCGGGAAATTACGGTTAGATTTATGGTTTAATTAAATAAAAGCATGTTATATGCAAATTTTTCCCCAAACACAGTCTCCAACCGGGTTTTCCATGGAATTTGGGGCGTGGAAACAAACCCAACCTGACAACAGTGGGACTCGATATATAAGGCGGACAAACTTGGTTCATTTTACTGAAATGTGACATGTCATCCTTTGGATAGTTTCTGTTGTTTTATGGCTACGGTAAGAACTATACGATATTGAATATCCTTATGTCTAATTGGAATACTTATCTAATTTTTGTTTCTTTATCTATCACATCACTGCTGATTTTATTTCTTGTGCGTGCATGAAACTTATGAATGGGAATCTGGTATACATGTTTAGTGAATTATGCTGAGGATTTTAAAATTCATACAAAATTTTACTATGTCAAAGTTAAATATTCACTGACCTAGTCGCAGGCATACGCAGATTTTACGTAAATGCAATTTCGTGATGATACGATTTCGTACTCTCAAATTCTCAAAATAAAATTTTTCATGACATAATTCGTGTATTACTTGTGCCAAAGATTATACCGGGTGCTTCTGTGGTCAAAACGTTAGGGGTTGGATTGAGTCGGTAGACTTGGGAGGAAATATTTTTGGTAATGATTTTGTTTTTCATTTTAGGATCAGGGTCAAGAAACCGAGTCCTTAGCAATGCATTTGAAGTTACCACCAGGTGAGTACATTGAATTATGTAGTGCACACTGAAAATATTGGCAACAATTATTGCAACTAATAATTCCTCTGATTTAAAAAAAAATAATGGAGTTTGCGAGACGCCATGCTGGAAAGCGTTGGACCAGTCAGCTACTCAGACTTTTGAAATGTCCTCTGCACTGGAATTTCCGTCGCTTAGGTCCACTACGAAGTGCTCTGTAAGGTTGATGGATGATGTCAACTTAATAATTAATTCGTTTATTTGCGGAACGGCGGATTTTATTTGCTTATAAACAACAACAAAGGCGATGGCGTCACACAGATGCATTCTGGGTGCAAGCAAAAACAAATGGCGTCACCCAGAGGCATTGTGGGTAAAAACGAAAACAAATGGCGTCATCGATGATGACGTCATGAGCTAACCTTACACGCCCCCAGTCGAATGCAAGACTGAAAGGAGTGCGTTCGATCTAAAATGTTAGGTCATGTCGTAATCATCGCGAAAACGAACAGGTTGCAAACGAGTACGAGCGGGATAATGTCTATCAGGAGGCACAGCAGCAACAGTGGCAACGTCGGTGGGCGTCACAATGGCGTTGTCCGGCAGTGATGTAGAACTGTGGTCCTCAAGCGGTGGCAGGGCAGTGGTATCCTGGCTGGACGGTGGTGTGATGTTGGAAACATCATCATCGGTTGCGTGGTTGGTCCAATTCAGCAAACCAGGATCATCGAGGGGTGGGCGGTCACGGCACTCCCGTAGTGTGTTGACGTGGACTACCCTTGTCTTGAGAGGGTTAGTCAGAGGAGCGATGGCGTAGCATACGTTGCCGATCCGGCTAGTAACTTTGTATGGACCCTTGTAGCGTGGCGTGAGTTTGGTGTCAGAGTGTTGGGGCCAGTCATACCACACAACATCACCAACAGCGAAGGATTTGTCCAAACGATGGCGATCGAAAGAGGCTTTGTTGACTGCGTGAGCCCGTGTCAGCTCATCAACAGTCGTCTGGCGTATCCCTGCGAGGTCGTTAATCTGGTCCAGGCGATCGATGGCGTCAATCACAGAACCAAGACGTAATTCATCGGGAGGCAGGCGAGGATGATATCCATGAAGCAGGAAAAACGGTGAAATGCGGGAAGACTTGTTCTGGGCGGTATTTATCGCGAGGATAGCATTCGGCAGAAGACAGTCCCATTGCGTGGCGTGTGTTGCCCCAAGTTTAGTGAGCGTGGCAATGATGGTACCGTTGGCACGTTCAACCAAACCGTTGGATTGAGGCATATACGGTGGCGTCAGCGAGTGTTCGATTCCATGCATCGAAAGAAATTGCTGGAATTTGGCGCTGATAAAAGCACGTCCATTGTCGGAGATGTAAGTGCGAGGTGTGCCAAAGCGATAGATGATTTCATTTTTCAACGCATCAATGACATCATCAGCAGCAGTGTTGGGCGACGGAAATGCTACAACAAAACGTGTAGCATGGCAGATGTGGACTATTAGGTACTGGTTCCCGGCATCGGTCAAAGGAAGCGACAGGTGGTCTGCGGAGACAACCTCGAACGGTGTGCTGGGAATTGGGCGATCACCCAAAAGTCCATAAGCGGAAATGGTACGGCGGTTCGATTGCTGGCAGGTTACACATCCCCTGATGTACAATTTAGCATCCTTCAGGAGAGATGGCCACCAGTAGCGTGTGCGGATTCGTTCCAAGGTCTTGGAAAGGTCAAAATGTCCGGCGTTGTCATGGCATAACTGCAGGACAGATGAGCGTAGGGCGTGCGGAACGATGATTCTCATTTTCTGTTTGCCATTGTCGAAAAACTTCTGTACAAGAATGTCATCATCAACAGCATAGGCGTCGTTGATTTGGCGTAGATGTGGTGAAGTAGGTGGCAATCCTAACTTCATGCGAATTTGTTTGCAGAAGGCATCAGTGCCTTGGATCTCCTTGAGGCGAGAGTCTGGTGAGGTCACGATGGTCATGCAAACAGGCAGTGGATAGCGGGACAGATGATCAGCGATTTGATTCTGTTTTCCAGGGCGGTGAATAGCTGTGTATTCGAAGGCAGCAAGGTCCACAGCATAGCGTGCGAATTTGCGATGCATTTTGGCCTTGTTGACAACATAGGCAGTGCTGAAGTTGTCGGTGATCAGGGTGAATTGATGACCGACAAGATAAAGGCGAAACTTGTCTGTTAAGGCCCAATGGACAGCGGTTACTTCCAGCTCGTTGGAATGATAGCGTGTTTCGGCGTCCTTGAGGCTTCGGCTCGCGTACTCAATTATTCTCTTCTCATTATTGTGGAGTTGAGAAAGGCACGCCCCCAGACCAGAATATGAAGCGTCCGTTTCAACGGTTGTGGGTGCACCTTGTGCGAAAAATGCGAGTAGAGGCGGCTCTGTCAGCGCACGTTTGAGGGCTTCAAATGCGCGAAGTTGAATATCGGTCAGCTGTATTGTGGCGACAGCTTTCGGTGCACCAGCACTATGTGGGTTCTTCTTCAGTAGCACATTGAGTGGTGCGGCATACCTTGCGAAGTTTTCGATGTATTTTCGAAGGGTGTTGGCGAACCCAAGAAAACTGCGAAGTTCATGGACTGTAGTAGGCGGTTTGTAGTGATCCACAGCAGCGATACGATTTGGATCTGGAAATTCACCTTCATCAGTTATGATGCGTCCAAGAAGTTTAACTTCCTTAGCGGCAAAGACACACTTATCTTTGACGAGCTTAAGACCATGTTTGCGAGTTGTCGCAAAAAACAATCTTAGAAACGCGAGGTGTTCATCGAATTTATTGTGAGCAGCTCCCAGGTCATCATAGTATTTTGCCAATCCAATTGAAGCGAGATGACCATATGCGATGGATAGGGCACGTGCGAGAGTTGCAGGAGCGTTAGTGAGACCAAATGGAACTCTGGTAAATTCGATGTGCGCATCAGGCGTTATTGCGGCGGTTTTCGGAATGTCTTCCTCGCGGATTCGGATATTGTGGAAGGCTCGGCGTATGTCGACAAGGGTTTTGTACCTCTTGCCGGCCATTCGGTGTACCATATCATCCATATTGTCAATGGGAAATGGATCCTTTAAAGTTATCGGATTAATGGTGCGTGCGAAATCGATAACAAGTCGGCGAGGTGTGGAAAGATGAAACGGTTGTTCCACAACAAAGACAGGTGCAGCATATGGTGAGTTGGATGGGCGACAAATTCCAACATCGAGCCATTCTTGAACTTGATTACGGATAAACTCGCGATCGGGTTCAGTTGTGCGATACGGCTTGCAGCGAATCGGTTTGTCATGACTTAATTCAATCGCCATTTCAAAGTCAGGAAAAAGACCAATCTCTGCGTTCGGTGAGACAAAGATGTCATCGAATTCGGCGGTCAGATGTTCCAATTTCTCCCGTTGGTCATCAAGTAAGTCGTCAGATGCGTTCGAAACATCTGGAGGGTCAGTGGTGGTCTGAAGTGCGGGATCCTCCACTGTCTCCAAAGAGGTTTTGGCGGATGCGGCAGGTGGTAGACCCGAAATGACAGCAGATGTCAAGTTGTCGACGTGCGTTGAAGTGCTTGGTGTCTGAATGGGCGAAACAGTTTCCCTTGCGGAGAGCGATGCGATTGACTTCGAGGAATCCGGGCGTTGGAAGGTCTCAAAGACAGGTAAAGTGCGAAAACGGGAACTGACGACACAGCCAACAACGTTGTTAGCCATGGATGAGACACACTGGTACTCTTGAGACGAGGTGGGTGTCATAATGCAGACAGCTCCATTCGGCTCGTGCGTAATGCGAGCGTGAACTTCGTATTGCCAGTCCTTCCCAAGGAGCATGGCAACCGGTAGTGGGTCAGCGATGACAATTCTTGGCATGTAATGGTCGATCGAGCCAAGTTGAAGTCGTGCGGTGAACCATCCTGACGGAGTGACGTTGCCTCCAGCAACACGGAAATCCTCACCTTGCCATGGGTAAATGATGGCATCAGATGGGACAAGAGATTTGCGGATGACGGTTACTTGCGAGCCAGAATCTGGAAGAGCATCAACGATTATCGAACCATTAATCGTTACTGGTACCAATGCAATGGAGTTGTTGGGCAGAACACAGTTAACGGATGGTGCGGTTGGCGATTGGTTAACTTTCGTAGCCTTGTTCCCAGGTGGTGTCTTCACGAAAGTAGTTGGTGGCGGTTTGGCAGTATTTGTAGCCTCTGGCAATGCTGGGCAGGTAACAAGAGGTCTCTTGTTGGGCGGCGATGGTTGCGGGCAGTTGTACGATACATGTCCTTTCCCTCCACAGCGATAGCATGTTGCATTGGCAAGGTCGTCTAAGTGCGGGTTGAATTTTGGATGCGTAGATGGGCGAGGTAAATAGTTGTTCGACTTTGGCGGCTTAAAATTGGCAGGCTTTGTGGCTGGTGAAGCCACAGCATGTTCGGCAGGTTTGTTCTCGGTTGGTTTTGGTTCGGCGGGTTTCGCTTGTATCTTGCGGACTTTGTCGAGGGTTTCGGCACGATCTAACAGCTCCAAAACTGTCAGGCAGCGAGGTGAAGCAAGGGTTGTGGCAAACGTCAGATCTCTGATGTCGTCAACAATCATCGCAACACGTTCTTGGTCAGGCAACGGAAACGGAGATCTTTCAAGGAGGGCATCTTTGGCATAAATGTACTCCGTGATCGTCTCAGAAGGCAGCAGAATCCGTTTGGTATGATAGGCGACGAATTCGGTCATGCTCATCTTAGACTTGAAGCGTGAGATGAGAGCATTCTTCCAATCAAACCAAGTGTTTAGGCGCTTTCCATGGACTTTCTGCCAATCCCGAGCTGGGCCAGAGAGTCGAGAAATCGCGTTGACCATGATCAGTGAATCGCTCCATTTGGAATGGGCAGCAATGCGTGCGACTTCGTTGATCCATTCGGAGACACTGTCGTGGAGTTCCCCTGAGAATATCGGGATTGCTTTGGCAGTGTCAGGCGTTGCGAAGAGTTGTATTTCTGTGGGCTTGGCGATAAGCGCATCAGAAATCATCTTCTGTGTTTCGGCTAATTTTGTGATGGCGGCGGAAATTTCCCCAATGGCGTGGGACGGTTGTGGCTCCTGCTTCGGTCGCAGAGTGTGTATCAACACCTGTTGAAGAAGCCGGGCCAGGTCATTCGGCGATTCGGAACCCAGTTCATCGAAGGCTGGCGAGTTGAAGGCTGAAGTGGCGGTTTCGGCGGCGGTGCGGGCGGCTTCAGCTTCATCACGGGCATCCTCAGCGATTTGGCGGGCGTTCTCGGATTCCAAAAGTGCGGTTTCAGTCATGCGGAGCTTTGTTTGAAACTTGCGTGTTTCCAGAAAGTATCTGCGGTTGTCCTGAAGAACTTTCAGGCTCCCATTGCTTGCTGCTTCTTCATTGCTTAGAGCCAGGCGGTTGGCAATCTCAAATTTTGTGCCTGCGGTGGAGAGGTAGCGAAGGTTGCACTCCTCTTCCAACATTCGGATGGGCAAAGTTTCTAGTTCAGCCCAGTTCGCAGAAAACAGCTTGAAATTATCTTCTTCAGACATTTTTCTCAAGTGTCAAGTTGACAGGCAGGCCTAACTCAATGGCGTTTGTTTAGGCAGTGAAGTGTCAACAATTTTCTTCAAGAATTTCTTAAAGTGGCGTCCAAACAACAAACTTACAGTTGTGGGTGGTGGTAGGTGGTCAGAAATGTCGACTGCGCCATGTAAGGTTGATGGATGATGTCAGATTAATAATTTATTCGATTATTTGCGGAACGGCGGATTTTATTTGCTTATAAACAACAACAAAAGGTGATGGCGTCACACAGATGCATTCTGGGTGCAAGCAAAATCAAAATGGCGTCACCCAGAGGCATTGTGGGTAAAACGAAAACAAATGGCGTCATGAATGATGACGTCATGAGCTAACCTTACAGTAAGCAAAAAAAGTAGTTAGCCAGTATGTGTTTTTGTGATTGACATGTTTTATTTTTTCAGATAATGGTACTGTCGCCGCTCTTTTCTACCTGTTTACGAGGTTATTAAATTGACGTGCTAGTCCGTGGATCCGTTTTTTTATGTTGTGGCCAGGTTCATAAAAAAGGGCTTATGACAGATTTGAATAAGAATTATATTTCGCTCGAGTTTGAGAAAAAGAAATGCACTTTGTTTATTTAAATCCAAGTTTAGTATTCTTTTACAGTTTTTCAATTTCGCAGCGCAGCAATAACAATTTATCTACCTCTAATTTATTTCAATTATGAATCAGGGGTTCTAACAATTCGATCAGATTTTTAAATGGAAAGTTCTTACGGTAAGAGTTGAAATTGGTTGTATCCTTGATGTACCGATATTCTGTTTTGAAGTTCCTTTTTTGCAGTAATTTATATCCTTAAATTTTTTTACTCTGCTCTCGCATTTGCATGGATGGGGTGAATAAATTCAAATTTTCCTAAATTTGAATTTTTTCCTTCCATTCAGAAATTTCCTGACTTTAATGTCTTCTTGGTTGATCATTTTTGACAGGGTTTTTCATGCATTTTTATGCATCGTAATTACAGGATTGGTATTTGTCATTCTTGATTTCCTGTTTCTATTTATAAATTTCAAATTCTGGTTTCGATAGTCTTTTTTGTAGCTTTCTCGGTCTATCTTTTGGTTTCTAGTTTTAATTTCTTCTCGGACGATTTCATTTTTACAGGATTTATTTTACTAGTTTTAGTTTCTTTTCTGGACGTGTTTTGTTTTGACAGGATTTTCCTTAACTAGTTTAACGTTTTTTCGGACGTTTTCTTAATCACTTAAATTCCAACTAGTTTAACGTCTTTTCGGATGATTTCATTTTGGCAGGATTTATTTTACTAGTTTCTTTTCTGAATGTTTTTTGTTTTGACAGGATCTTCCTAAGGTTTTTTTGACTCATTGATTTCCTAGTTTTATGTCTTCTCGGACGATTTCATTTTTACAGGATAAAATTTATTCTTTGTCTTTCGACAGGATGTATATCTAATATTCTTTTACTTTATTTTTATACCTTGTTTTAATGTTTTCTCTGATGTTTTTTGTTTGACAGGATTTAAACTTTTTGAATAGTTTTTTGGTTTCGAATTTAATGTCTTTTCAGATGTTATTTCTTTCAACAGGTTTTCACTTATAATTCTTAACTGATTCTTAACGTTTACCATTCTAAATTTTGATTGACAGGATTTGAATTTCTATATTTAATTGGTTTTATTCGTTCTCTTTTTATTTCTTGTTTGACAGGATTGCTTCTTTAATGTAACTAGTTTAATGTCTTTTCGGACAATTTTTTATCTGTTTATTTTATGTAACTAGTTTAATGTCTTTTTGGACGTTTTTATTTTGACATTTTTCCAGCTAGTTTAACGTCTTTTCGGACGTTTTTTTGACATTTTTCCAGCTAGTTTAATGTCTTTTCGGACAATTTTTTCAAATTTTTTCGTAACTATTTTAACGTCTTTTCGGACGATTTCATTTTGACACGACAGGATTAGTATTATTCTTGATTTTGACAGTATGATTTTTCTTACTAATTTTCTTATCTTTTGACTTTTATTTTTTTAGAAGGCTATTGTTTAAGTGCCACATTTTTTATGTTAAATGCACTTCTCATTCCTATCTCTTTAGTTTTGATAGGATACTTAATCCACATGAAAATAGAAAGAATCCTATAACTCCTACTACTAGTACAATGATAATGGTTTTTATCACATTTCCTAAAAATCCTAGGGGGTTTACGAATATATCCCATATGGAATCTCCATTTCCGGGGGCATGTAGTG
>JAQGBN010000125.1:0-10566 GCA_034698465.1 Tachypodoiulus niger | reverse complement strand
ATAATGAAAATATATTACATTGTCTATAGTAAATTATTTTTATAGGCACTCCAAATTGATTGCTTGCAATGGGCCTTGATGATAAGCGCGAGTTAAATGATGGCTTTCAAAATACCGATTATTTGACAATATCGTATCAATTGACATGATGCAACCTTTTCCTGATGTCCTCTCAATGCATCGTTTGACATGATGTAACCTTTCTGAATGACCTGGAATTTGGCCTATATAGATGACTCGCCTTTTGTGCGCATCCTTATTGGTACATTGTATGTATTGCAGATTTTCACTAGTCCCTGCAGACCCCCGTTTTGGCTTGCATTGGGGGAAAAATACACGCTTCATCTATGCATATAAATTGTGATGAAAAGTGGAATGTGTATAATTTAAAAAAAGTGAAATTAAAAAGAGATAATAACGACAAGAATATCAACTGAAAGATAATGGGAAATTGTGTATAAAATGAAGCAAGATTTTATAGTGGAAGAGGGTCTATAAGGCGCTTTTCAGTTTTATTAGTTAGTTGCTGAATTATTACTATAATTATCATTATTATTATTGTTTGCCGGACACAGGCGTTTAAAAGCTAAATAGCGGTTTAAGAAAAAAGATAGGCCGTCCCATACAAAATGTCTAAGGGTCTTGAACAGCGTGTTCAATATTAAGTTGACTGCGTAACTTAACGATCATGAACGTAGCGTGTGTGGAACGACATTGATCAATAAATTCGATGTTCGTTGTTCGGTCTTTGTTTAAGTGGGCCTTCTCTATGATTTCTTCATAGATCGCATACATTGTTAACCTTTCATTGCATTTCGAATGAACGTTGTCTGTGAGTTTTAAAGCTTTGGCAAGCAGATGAAAGCGGATAAATCAAGCTATACATATGCACTACATGGAAGGAGCTTGTCATGAAATCCTAAAATTACATGTATTTAAACTTAAGAGATTCCACATTTCCTACATTTGTTTCCAAAAATGCTTTATCATTTCATTTGCGGCTCTGGTTGATGCGAATTAGTTAAGAACTAAATGATGCCTTCAACGTAAATTATATATCGATATCTCTGTAATCTGAAGAACTGCATATAAAATTTTTTTGATTTCGGGTATTTTTTTCCTTAAAACTGAATCGTATGAACTTTCAAGACATGCTCTTCAATTATGCATTTCGCTTTCTTTGCAGCTTCATTGCAGCTCGCTAAACCTGTTTTTGGTTAACCAAATAAGAAATGAAAAGTACTTGGAACATATGTCCAAATACTGTTCCATATACAAAATTGGAAATATCTGATACCTTAGTTGAAGCTTATTGATTGTGCTCCGCAAGGCCATGGGAGGGAGATTAGTGAAGATGCTGTTCGGATTAGCAGTCGCCATTTTGACATCAGTTATGTCCGCTTGCTCGAATCTCTAGCTGTCTTAATTCCAGAATCGATGATAGGTTAGGAATAGGACTAGACAAAAGGGCAATGGCGCTAGGAGAGGCCGAGGTGGGATGATCGGAATGTAAACATAAGGTAAGCGCAGATCGGTATCGGATCTCGAAGATCAAAACTGGTGGTGGATCGGCGGCGGCGGTCTGGTTGAGGGTTTCGATGCTAGCAACAAAGAAAGGGGTGCATTGACCATATTATCTTTTTTGGTTAAAAATGTCCGTGCCCTTGCCCTCCCTCCCACACGCCAAAAAACCGGCATCCCACGATCCGAATGAAACCAATCGAGCCGTGGGGGAGACTTGAGAACGGCGCTTCAGTGAGTGAAAAGGACATTCACTGGCCTACGGTAAGCCTTCCACCACACCTGACTGCTTTCGGCTTTACCACAAGAACAAAAAATCAAATCGAAACGTATTTTAGTTGGCCTCGGGGTGGGGGATTTTATTTCTCAGAATCATTCAGTAAAATATATTCGTCTCACATCTAGGTCTTGTCTTTTTAAATAAATAAAAAATCGTTGCCATTCGAATCACTGGCTCGTTTTGCTTTTTTTTGCGCCATGTGTGGATTCACACGACATTGTCAGTGGCTTCACCCAAGCTTCAACTGGAAATTTTGCAATGTAATTTGGTCAGTGAAAAGTCTACTGTCTCCTTAATACTGTAAGAAAAAAAGAATTCAAACAGGGTTTTGTAGAGGCCGATATCGAGTGATGTGAATAAACTTGGGTACCTGCTTTGACGCGCCGTTTTCTATCAACATTTGCTAAAGCTTCAGTAAGAATTTGAGATGGCAATTGTTCGTTATTCGGGAAAAATTCCTAAAACGATTTGCAGTTAGATAATGAACGTTTTTAAAACGCGTAAATGCATGCTTTAATCACGGAATCTGTGTAATAGTTCACGTTCAGTAAATTCAATAGATAGACGTGCTGATGCATGAGCATTGAGCATGAAATTGCTATCATACATGTAATATGCTAGTGATGGTAGATAGTTATTTTTGAGCTTAAATTTCAACAGTACTCAAATATCATTAAAATTTGTATAATTTGGTAATGTAAAAATGGACTGCCGAGGTTTATGAATCGAGCCATGTATTCAAAATGTATACCACCTGCTGAGTCTGTTGGACGTTGACGAAACTGATCGTTGTACAATTCGTGCTACAAAATAGCTGACTAAGATTAAAAGGTAATTTTGGTTCATTATTTAAGATTTAAGATATTTTTTACATGCTGATTTTTGTATCTTTGTAATTTTAATTTTATCTCAATAGCTTTTTCGTGTTTTGTGTTGGTTTATTTATTTAGTTATACTTAGCTGCTTAGTTTAATGGCCAAGACAATGCCAACAATTAATTCATGGATAGTAAATTTATTATTTGTTTATTATAAAATAAGGCAAGATTGATCAGCAAATTATTCATTGCTTTCTACATTTGAACATACTGTACTGCATAGATTTGCAAATATCATGACATTTAACTGATATAGGTATATAGTATTATGATATCATGTCGATAATTCCACATTAAGACATGACATTTTATTAAGTGACTCATACTATGTTCTTTTATCAAGCAAGATTTTATTTGCCTAAATGAGTAGTAAAATAAGTCTAATTTAATTTTATTTTACATCTGACTATGTCTAGCCTGTGCCAGACTCAGGACAAATCCTTGACTTATGTTATTATTTTAACGTTTGCTATTGACACTCCTTAATTTTTATTAGATGCAAACTAGTTATTAAGCAATTTATTCACAAATAGTCATAAATATTTTTACTTTATACAGATAATATATGAACATTAACTTTAAAAAAATTTCAAGAAGCTTTTCTTACATAAATGTTTGTATAACTTTCTAGATAAGTGGGTTTAAAATTTTACAAATATCCCTAACTAATAAATGCCACAGGATGTAAATATTAAGTTGTATCAATAGATGTTTAAGCTTTTACTTAACAATATTTTTTTGTGTTAAATAATTGTAGTAATTTAAGTAAAATAAATAAATTAATAAATGCTTAGAAACATCTTGTGTATTATTATTTTAAATGATAAACATTAGCAATGAATTCTTTTTTATATTAAGGATGGGTTGAAAGCCCTATTTCATATTATCCTTAAATGTATTTTGCTTTAAATCGTTCAGCTTGATCTTAAACATAATAAATAGAAAATCTAACGTCCACTAAAAAGTAATATGCATTGTAGATTTAACAAATTAATCTTAAATAAACTTCAACTCCAAAATTTATGCATGTAGCTCCTTTTTTGCCCCTGATTGGTTAATTTAGAAAAATGCATTAAGCACTACGCCAAGACATATAAGCAGGCCCGTGCAGAGAGGTGTCATGTGAGCAATTTTGCACAGGCCTACGATTATGAGGGGGAACCTACTCAGAGTACCCCTTAGTCACAAAAAATCATAATGCCAATGTTAAGTGTACTTATAAATATACAAATTTAATATATGCAAATTTAACCTAACTTCCTTACATTGCCTATACGGCATGCTCTTATTAGGCATTGGCATAGATGGACCAGGGCCTACCTTGAAATATGTAGGACACACTCACGAACAGATAAATGCCTGTTTTAGGAGGCTCTATGATTAGCTTTGCAGATACGAGTTAGCCCACGAGCAATGCTAGGACCAGGTATGTCAGCTAGTTAATTAATATTTGTCAGCAAATTATGCAGGCCATAGAAATTTAGGCCACAATGCTGGATTCGTAATCATAGTTTTAAAAAATGTTGCCTACGACGTTCCTTTAAATTATATTCGTCAGAAATTTTCTTTAGCGAATTTTAAGGCAAAACCCTAACTTGTGTTTAATTTTTAAAATTTTTTCGCCTAGGACAGTCCTTTAATAAGTACATTTTTAACATAAATTTATTCCAAAATCCATAATTTGTGATCTTTATTTTCAAATTTTTTGCCGTCGTCGTTTCATAAATTAATACCATTTCTAAATAAATTTCGTATAGAAATTTAGTCCAAAATGCAAAATTTAAGGTAAGTTTTCAAAAAATTCCGCATACTGCATACTTAAAATTACATTTAATGAATATTTTAAAGCAAATTTCGTATAGAAATTTATTTCAAAATCCATGCTCTTCCATAATTGTTTAAAAAAATTGCGTTAATTAGCACTGTTTCTATTTTTTATATATATATATAGAAATTTAGGACAAAGTTCATAATTTGATGTGAATGTATTCGAAAATTTTTGCCTACAGTGTACCATTAATTAAATAGTGGAAACATAGAATTTTTTTCTTTAGGGAATGGTTACAACTAGTACACCGATTACAAAAATACTTTTTTTGTGCGGTTTGACAAGGGGGCCTAAATTTCACATCTGGCCTGGGCCTACCACTGGCTATGCACAGCCCTGCATATGAGATGTTAAAGCGATTCCAAGGAGTTTGGAGGACTAAAAGATAGCAATACATATATTTGTGATCCGTATTTTTGAAAATATTTTAAAGTTTTTTCATATTTTATTTTTTGCATGGTTTAACAATAAAATTGTACATTAGTGATTTAATTTGCTTTGTATTTAAGATTTGCTTATCTTTCAAATGGAGAGAAGTAGCCCAGTTTAGCTTGCTAACATTTTTGGTCATCAAATGGGAGATTGAGGGGAGATTATATGCCTTTGATAAGGATATGATTTTTGGACCATAAAATTTGTTGAAATGAAAATGTACAAGAATAGAAACATCCACATCTCCTAAAATCAACTTTACAAATAAAGACTAAAGACGGAGGGGCATTACGCTAGACAGCCACAAAAAAAGGGGCGTGGCACTACGCCAAGTAGGCACATTGGACTACTTCCGCCATTTATGGCCTTTTTTTGACGTAATTTTACCGTTATTTTCGGCGATTTTTTTAGCGTCGAATTTTGGCGCCATTTTTAACGCGTCTTAGCGTCATGTTAGCGACAATTTCAGCGTCTAATTTTGGCGCCATTTTTAACGCAGTTAAGTGTCATTTTATCTCTATTTTTGGCTTCATTTTAGCGCTATTTTCTGCGCTATTTTGGTGTAATTTTTGCGCAATTTTCGGTGCTTTTTGGCGTTATTTAGGCCATATTTTCGGAGCTTTTTTATCGTCATTTAAACGCAATTTTTTGCGCTTTTGTGGCGTCATTTAGGCGCCATTTTCGGCGCTTTTTTATCGTCATCTTTGCGTCATTTTCAGCGCGTTTTTGGCGTCATTTTTGCGCTATTTACGGCGCTTTTTTATAGTAATTTTAATGCTATTTTAAGCAATTTTTAGCGTCGAATTTTCACGCTATTTTTAACGCGTTATTGCTTCATGTTAGCGCAAATTTTGGCGTCTAATTTTGGCGCCTTTTTAACGCGTTTTAGCGTCATTTTAGCGTTATTTTATGTGCTATTATTAACGCATTGAAGCGTAACTTTATCGTTATTTTTGCGCCATTTGTGACGCATTTAACCGTCATTTTAGCGCTATTTTAATTGCTATTTTAGCGTCATTTAAGCACCATTTTTTGCGCTTTATTTGCGTCATTTTTACGTCATTTTCAGCGCTTTTTTAGCGTCAATTTACAACGTCATTTTTAACGCATTTAAGCGTCAATTTGGCGCTTTTTTTAAGTCGATTAAGGCGTTATGTTTGGCTATTTTTTTTGCGTCTAATTTCAACGCCATTTGTATAAAATAAGCGTTATTTTAGCGTTATTTTTGTAGCTTTTTTTTGAGTTATTTTAGCGCCATATTCTGCGTTTTTTAAGCGTCTTTTAAGCGATATGTTCGGCGCTTTATATGGGTCATATTGGCGCCATTTTCTTCGCATTTTTAGCGTCGAATTTTTGCGCAATTTTTTAAGGCATTTAAGCGTCGTTTTAGCACAATTTTTAGAGTTTTTTTTACGTCGATTTATACACTATTTTAAACGTTTTTTTGCATCAGTTTTGAGCCATTTTCAGTTTTTTTTTTTTGACGTGATTTTAACGCCAAATTTGACGCTTTTAAACATTGATTTCCAGGGCCATTTTAAACGAATTCAACAGTAATTTTGGCGCAATTTTCAACGCTTTTTTTGCGTAATTTTTGTGATATTTTCAAAGCTTTTTAGCTTCGATTTACGGCACCATTTTCAACGCATTTAAGATTCATTCTAGCGCTTTTTTTATCGTCATCTTAGCGCCAATTTCTGCGCTTTTTTGGTGTCATTTTTGCGCAATTTACGGCCTTTTTTGACGTCATTTTGGCGCCATTTTCGACAATTTTTGTAGCGTTTAATTTCGGCGCTATTTTTACCGCGTTTTAGCGTCATGTTAGCGACAATTTCATAGTCTTATTTTGGCGCAATTATTAACGCAGTTTAGCGTCAGTTTAGCGCCATTTTTGGCTATTTTTGGTCTTCCAATATTGGCGCCATCTGTGACGCATATAAGAGTAATTTAAGCGCCATTTTCGTTGATTTTTTGGCGTAATTTTTACGCAATTTTCTGCTCTAATTTAAAATCGAATGTTGTCGCCGTTTTCGGCACTTTTTTAGAGTAATTTTTGCACCATTTTCTGCGCTTTTTTAGCGTCATTTCAGCGCAATTTTCTGCAATTTTTTAATGTCAAATTATTTCGCTATTATCAACGCATTTAAGCGTAATTTTGTCGTTATTTTCGGCTAAATTTGTGACGCATTTAAGCGTAATATTAGCGCTATTTTTAACGCTTATTTAGCGTCGTTTTGCACCATTTCTGGCGCTTTTTTAGCGTCATTTTTACGCCATGTTTGGCGCTTTTTTGGCCTCGATTTACGGCGTCATTTTTAACGCATTAAACGTCATTTTGGTGTTTTTTTTACGTCGATTAAGGCGCCATTTTTTGCATTTTTTAGCGTTTAATTTCGGCGTCATTTGTGACGCGAATAAGCGTAATTTTTGCGTTATTTTTTAATTTTTTTTTGCGTAATTTATGCGCCATTTTCTGCTTTTTTTTGAAATTATTTTATAGCCATTTTCGGCACTTTATTTAAGGTCATTTTGGCGCCATTTTCTGCGTTTTTTTGACGTTATTTTGGCGCAATTTTCAGCGCATTATTAGCGCCATTTTCTGCATATTTTTTTGCATCATTTTGGAAATATTTTCGGTGCATTTTTAGCGTCATTTCGGCGCCAATTTCGATGATTTTTAACGTTGATTTCGGGCTCTATTTTTAACGCATTTAAGCGTAATTTTGGCGCTATTTTCGGCGCTTTTTTGGCGTACTTTTTGCGCCATTTTCATTGCTTTTTAGCGTCGTTTTACGGCGCCAATTGAAACGCATTAAAGCGTCATTTTGGCGCTTTTTTTATCATCATCTTGGCGCCATTTTCTGCGCTTTTTTGGCGTCATTTTTGCACTATTATCGACCTTTTTTTAGCATCATTTTAGCGCCATTTTTGGCGCTTTTTTTGCGTTGATTTGCAGCGCCATTTTAGCGCTTTTTTCTGCGCTTTTCTGGCGTCATTTTAGCACTATTTTTTTGTATTTTTAGCGTCCAATTTTCAACCCATTTGTGACGCATATAATCGTAATTATTTCGCCATTTTCGTCGTTTTTGGCGTCATTTTGACGTCATTTTCATCGCTTTTTTAGCATTGAATTTCATCGCTATTTTCGGTGCTTTTTTGGCGTCTTTTTGGCACTATTTTATGCGCTTTTTTCGCGTCATTTTTGCGCAATTTTCAGCGCGTTTTTAGCGTCATTTTCTGCGCTTTTTCAAAGTCATTTTGGCGCGATTTTCGGCGCTTTTTTAGTCATTTTTTCGCCATTTATAGCTCTTTTTTGGCGTCATTTTTGGGCTAATTTATGCGCTTTTTTGAAGTCATTTTATCGCCATTTTCTGCGCTTTTTTAGCGTCATTTTGGCGACATTTTCTGCAAATATTTGGCGTCAATTTAGCGCCATTTTTGGCAATTGTAAAGCTTCATTTTATCGCCATTTTTTGCTCTTGTTTGGCGTCATTTTGGCGCTATTTTGTGCGCTTTTTTACGTCGATTTTTAGCGCCATTTTCTGCTCTTTTTTAGCATCATTTTGTCGCAATTTTAGCAACATTTTTGGCGCTTTTTTGGCGCCATTATCTGCGCTTTTTTAGCATAATTTTAGCGTCATTTTTAGATATTTTTAGCGTCTAATTTCAGCGCCATTTGTGACGCATATAAGCGTCATTTTTTCGCCGATTTCGTCGCTTTTTTGGCGTCATTTTGGCGCAATTTTCTTCGCTTTTTAGCGTCATTTTATCGCTATTTTTGGCGTCATTTTAGCGCTATTTTCGGCGTTTTTTAGCATCATTTTGGCGCCATTTTTTGCGTTTTATTTATCGTAAATTTGGCGCTATATTTTATTAATTTTTTTTAATCTAATTTTGGCGCCATTTGTGACGCATATAAGCGTAATTTTTGCGTTATTTTCGTCGTTTTTGGCGACATTTTTACGCCATTTTCTGCGCTTTTTTGGCATTAAATTTTAGCGCCATTTTCGGCGCTTTTTTGGCGTCATTTTGGAATTATTTCCTGCGCTTTTTTGGCGTTATTATGGCGCGATTTACGGCACTTTTTTATCGTCATTTTTGCGCCATTTTTAGCTCTTTTTTGGCGTTTTTTTTGTGCCATTTTCGGCGCTTTTTGGCATAATTTTGAGGAAATTTTTTGCGAATATTAAGCGTCATTTAATCACTATTTTTGGTGCTTTTTAACGTCATTTTGGCGCCATTTTCGGTGCTTTATTAGTGCCATTTTCTGCGCTTTTTTTTGCATAATTTTAGTGCTATTTTTGTTGCTTTTTTGGCGTCATTTTTGTGTAAATGTTGACGATTTTTAACGTTTCTTTCAAGCGGCATTTTCAACGCATATAAGCATAATTATAACGCCATTTTAAGTGCTTTTTTAGCGTAGATTTACGGCTCCATTTTAAACGCATTTAAGCGTCATTTTAGCGCTTTATTATCGTCATCTTAGCGATATTTTCTGCGCTTATTTGTCGTCATTTTAGCGCCATTTTCGGTGCTTGTGTAGCGTCAATATAGCACCATTTTCAGCGTTTATTGGCGTCTTTTTAGCGCCATTATCTGCGCTTTTTTAACGTAATTTTAGCACCATTTTTTTAGCGTCGAATTTAAACGCAATTTTTAACTCGTTTAAGCGTCAAGTTAGCGACAATTTCAGCGTCTGATTTTGGCGCCATTATTAACGCAGTTAAGCATCAGTTTAGCGCCATTTTTGGCTATTTTTTGTCGTACAATTTTAGCGTCATCTGTGACGCATATAAGCGTCATTTTATTGCTATTTTCTTTTTTTTTGGCGTTATTTTTACGCTTAAATTTTGCTCTTATTTAGCATCTAATTTCGTCGCCATTTTCTGCGCTTTTTTGGAGTAAAAATTGGCACCATTTTCGTTGCTTTTATGGCGTCATTTTTTCGCCTATTATGGCGCTTTTTAGTGTCATTTTGGCTTTATTTTCGGCGCTTTTTTAGCATCATTTTAGCGCAATTAACTGCACTTTTTTGGCGTAGAATTTTTTCGCTATTATCAATGCATTTAAGCGTAATTTTTGGGCCATTTTTAGCGCCATTTGTTACGCATTTAAGCGTAATTTTTGCGCCATTTTATTCGCTTTTTTGGCGTCGTTTTGCACCATTTACGGCGCTTTTTTAGCGTAATTTTTACGCTATTTTTGGCGCTTTTTTGGCCTTGATTTACGGCGTCATTTTTAACGCATTAAACGTCATTTTAGCGCTTATTTGGCGTTGATTAAGGCGCCATTTTTAGCTATTTAATTTGCGTTTAATTTCGGCGCCATTTGTGACGAATATAAGCGTCATTTTGTCGTTATTTTTGAACATTTTTTTGGCGTTATTTTAACGCTATTTTCTGCATTTTTTGGCGTCATTTTAGCGCCATTTTCAGCGCTTTATTTAAGATCATTTTAGCACTATTTTCGACGCTTTTATTAAACACGTTTTGTAAACAAGAATAAGGAACGAGAAGATGTAAAAAGTTATAGAAAGCAGAGAAAAATAAAAAAATAAAGAACAATAATAAGTGAAAAATATGTGTAAAAAATAAGGAGCGAACAGATGTAAAATATGATATACTACAG
>JAQGBN010000124.1:0-10593 GCA_034698465.1 Tachypodoiulus niger | reverse complement strand
GTAATTTTTAAAATTACATAAGTCATGTGTGTTAGTTAATGATTTGTGTTTATTGTGTTATTGGTAATGTCAATTGTAAAATGCATAGTATTATTTGTAATGATTATGTGCAATGTTAGTTAGTAATGTGTGCTAAATGTGTTATTTGTAATGCATATAGAGCATTGTAAAATTTAAAATATCTAATGTAACAAGTGCATTATAAAATTTTATTTGTAATTTGTAATGTGTAATGTGTTAATGAAATTTTATAATGTGTTATGCGTTATGTTAAATGTCAAATACCAAATGAGTAGTGTAAGGTGTGTAAGTATTAAAGTTAATTATATAATGCATATTGTTTAATATTAACATTTGAATTCTTAGGAAGTTATGTGTTTTAATTAATGTGTTATTTGCAATGTAAATTGTAAAATACATAATGTATTAATTTATATGTAAATTTGGCAAAGTGTAATTTGTGATGTGCTTTGCAAAGTTTATAATCATTTATAATATGTTATTGTTAACATTTATTGTAAAATGTAAAATAATTTGTATTTGGTATGCAAGTGTTAATGCAACATACGTAATGTGTAATGTTTAAAATATTATATGTCATGGGTTAGTTAATGTATATTATTTATTGTGTTATTATTAATGTTAATTGTAAAATGCAAATTGTGTAATTGTTTATAATTATGTGCAAAGTTAGTTCGTATCGTGTTGTGATCAATTGGTTATTTGTAATGCAAATAGAGCATTGTAAAAAATAATAAATGTGTAAAGTGAATTTTAAAATTGTCTTTTTTACAATGTTTTATTTGTAAATTAAATTATATAATGTGTTTTGTTTAACGATCAATGTTAAATGACAAATAAGTTGTGGAAGGTATGCAAGTGTTAATGTAAATTATATAATGCATATGGTTAAATATTTTTTTCTAAATTGTAAGTAAGTTATGTGTTTTGTTTAGTGTGTTACTTGCAATGTTAATTGTGAAATACATAATGTATTCAGTTATATGTAAAATTAACAATGTGTAATGTGTAAGGTGCAATGTAAAGTTTATAATATAATTTGTATTATGTTATTGTAAACATTGAATGTCAAATGTAAAATGTGTTATATTTGATATGCAAGTGTTAAGGCAAAATAAATAATACGTAATGTTTAAAATTAAATACGTCATTTGTGTTTTTAAATAATTAGTGTTTATTTGTTTTAAGTAATATTAATTGTAAAATGCATATTGAGTATTTGTAAATATTAAGGGCAATGTTAGTTAGTAACATGTATTGTTATATGTGTTATTTGTAATGCATATAATGCATTGTAACCTTTAAAATATGCCAGGTATTATGTGCATTATAAAATTGTATTTATAATTTTTATTGTATTTTGTTTAAATTAAATTATATCATGTATCATGTGTTATGTTAAATGTTAAATAACAAATGAGTTGTGTAAGTGTTAAAGCAAATTATATGATGCATATTGTTTAATATTATCAATTTAATTCTCTGTAAGTAATGTGATTTGTTTAATGTGTAATTTGCAATGCATATTATAAAATACATAAAGTATTGTTTATAATCTAATAAGTTTAATGTAAAATTTGCAATGTTTAATGTTAAGTTTATAATATATTTTAATATGTTATGGTTTACATTTAATGTTGATTTAAAATGTGTTGTATTTAATATGAAACTATTAACACATAATGATAAATGCATGATTTTTAAAATTTAATATGTTATGTGTGTAAGTAAATGATTTGTATTATTTTTGTAATTAGTAATGTTAATTGTAAAATGCTTATTTTGCAATTTGTAATGAATATGTGCAATGTTAGTTGGTTATGTTTTGTGTTAAATGGGTAATATCTGATGCATATAGAGCATTATAAAATTCATAATATGTAATTTGTCAAGTTAATAATAAAATTGTGTTTGTAATGTGTAAGTTGTTATGTGTGAATTTAATTGTATAATGTGTTATGTGTTGCATTTAAAGTCAAATGACAAATGAGTTTTGTAAGGTTTGTAAGTGTTAATGTAAATTATATAATGCATATTGTTAAATATTTTTTTAAAATTCTAAATCAGTTATGTGTTTTGTTTAATGTGTTTTTTGCAATGTTTATTTTTGAAAAATGTATAATATGTTATGTATTGAGTTAAATGTGAAATTTGCGATGTGGAATGTGTATTATGCAATGTTAAGTTTATAATATAATTTGTAATATTTTATAGTTTAAAATAAATGTCAAATGAAAAATGTGTTTTATTTTGTAAGCAAGTATTAATGCCAAATATGTGATGCATAATGTTTTAAATTCAATATGTCATTTGGGTTAGTTAATGATTTGTATTTATTAAGTTATTAGTAATTAAAATTGTAAAATGCATATTGTGTAATTTTTAATGATTATTTGCAAGTTTTGTTCGTAAAGTGTTGTTTTAAATATGTTATTTGTAATGCATATAACGCATTGTAACATTTAAAATATGTAAGGTGTCATGTGCATTATGAAATTGTATTCAGAATTTTTTTTATGTTTTGTGTAAATTAAATTTTATAATGTGTAATGTGTAATGTTCAGTGTCAAATGACATTAAAATTGTGTTTCTGGTGATAATGTAAATTATATAATGCATATTAATTGATATTTTAATTTTAATTTTAAGTAAGTTATGTGTTTTGTTAAATGTGTTTTTACAATGTAAATTGTAAAATACATAATGTATTATTTGTGTAATATAAGATATAATGTGTAATGAGCAATGTTAAAATTATAATACAATTTGTATTATGTTATAGTCAACATTTAATTTATAATGTAAAATGTGTTGAATTTAATATAAAAGTGCTAACACATAATAATAAATACATAAGGTTTAAATTTTAATGTCATGTGTGTTAGAAAATGATTAGAATTAATTGTGTTGTAAGTAATGTTAATATGATAATGCATATTGTGTAATTTATAATGATTATGTGCAATGTTAGTTGGTAATGTGTTGTGTTAATTGGGTTATTTGTAAGGCATATAGACCATTAGAAAATTTTAAATATGTAATTTTATAAGTTGATTATAAAATTATGTTGGTAATGTTAAATGTGTTAAGTGTAAATTTAATTGTATAATGTTTTGTGTTGCGTTTAATGTCAAATGACAAATATGTTGTTTAAGTTGTTTAAGTGTTAATTTAAATTATATAATGCATATTTTTAAGTTGTTTTTTTAAATTCATAGTAAGTTATGTGTTTGTTTAATATGTTATTTGACATGTTAATTGTAATATACATAATGTTTTATATGTAATTAATTTAGTTAAATGTAAAATTTGAAAAGTGTAATGTGTAATATGAAATGTGAAGTTTATAATATAATTTGTAATTTGTTATGGTTTACATTTAATATCAAATATAAAATCTTTTGTATTAAATATGCAAGTGCAAAAAAAGTAATGTGTCATTTCTAAAATTACATACGTCATGTGTGTTAGTTAATGATTTGTGTTTATTGTGTTATTGTTAATGTTAATTGTAAAAAATAGCGTAATTTGTAATATTTATGTGCAATGTTAGTTGGTAACGTGTGTTAAATGTGTTATTTGTAATGCATATCGAGAATTAAAAAATTTAAAATATGCATGGTGTAATGTTCATTATGAAATTTTATTTAGAATTTTGGATGTGTTTTGTGTAAATTAAATTTTATAATTTGTAATGTGTTATGTTCTATGCCAAATAACAAATCGGTTTTGTAATTTGTGTAAATGTTAATGTATATTATATAATGCATATTAATTAATATTTACATTTTACTTTCAAGTAAGTTATGTGTTTTGTTTAATGTGTTTTTTACAATGTTAATTGTAAAATACATAATGTATTATTTATAATGCATTAAGTAATATGTATGAATTTTAAATGTGTAATGTGCCATGTAAAGTTTATATTATAATTTGTAATATGTTAAGGTTAACATTTAATGTCAAATGTTTAATGTGTTGTATTTAGTACGCAAGTGTTAACGCAAAAAAAGTAATGCATAAGGTATTAAATTCAATACATCATGTGTGTTAGTTAATAATTTTTTTTGTTATTAGTAATGTTAATTGTAAAATGCATATAGTTCAATTTGTAATGATTATGTGCAATGTTAGTTAGTAACATGCTGTGTTAATTGTGTTATTGTTAATGCATATAATGCTCTGTAACATTTAAAATATGTAAGGTATCATGTGCATTATGAACTTGTATTTATAATTTTAAATGTGTTCTGTGTAAATTAAATTATATAATGTGAAATGTGTTATGTTCAATGTCAAAAACAAATAAGTTGTGTAAGTGTTAATGCAAATTATATAATACATATTGTTAAATATTAACAATTTAATTCTCAGTAAGTTATATGCAACATAAGTAATGTGTGATGTTTTAAATAAAATGTCATGTGTAAGTTAATGTTTTTAATTTTTTGTGTTATTATTATTGTTAATTGTAAAATGCAAATTGTGTAATTTTTAATGATTATGTTCATAGTTAGTTAGTAACGTGTTGTGTTTAATTGGCGTCATTTTTGCACCATTTTCGGCTCTTTTTAACGTAATTTTGTCGCCATTTTCAGCGCTTTTTAGCGTCATTTAAGCGCCATTTTCGGCGCTTTTTTGGCGTTATTTTTACACCTTTCTCTGCGCTTTTTTATTGTCATTTTTGAACCTTTTTTTGCGCTTTTTGGGCGTTATTTTTGCGCCATTTTTAGAGCTTTTTTTAACGTCATTTTTGCGCAATTTTCGGCTCTTTTTTAACGTCATTTTGGCGTTATTTTTTGCGCTTTTTTGGCGTAATTATGGCGCCATTTTTTGCTCTTGTTTTTCGTCATTTTGGCGCCATTTTTGGCGCTTTTTTGGTGTTATTTTTGCGCTATTTTCTGCGATTTTTTTGCGTCATTTTGGCGCTATTATAGGCTATTTTTTAGCGTCTAATTTCTGCGCCATTTGTTACGCATATAAGCGTCATTTTTGCGCTATTTTTGTTACTTTTTTGGCGTAATTTTAACGCCATTTTCTGCGCTTTTTTGGCATTTAATTACGGCGCTATTATCAACGCATTTAACGTAATTTTGGCGCCATTTTCGGTGCTTTTTTACGTCGATTTTTTTGCGCCATTTTTATCGCATTTAAGCCTAATGCGTTGACGCATATAAGCGTCATTTTTGCGCTATTTTTGTCACTTTTTTGGCGTCATTTTAATGCAATTTTCTGCGCTTTTTTGGCATTTAATTACGGCGCAATTATCAACGCATTTAAGCGTAATTTTGGCGCCATTTTCGGTGCTTTTTTACGTCGATTTTTTGTGCCATTTTCATCGCATTTAAGCCTAATTTTGTCTATTTTTTATTGTTATTTTAGCGCCAATTTTGTCGCTTTTTAGGCGTTATTTTGGCTACATTTTCAGCGCAGTTTTGGCGACATTTTAGCTCCATTTTTTGCGCTTATTTGGCGTCATTTTAGCGCCATTGTAGGAGCTTTTTTGGCGTCATTTTGGCGCCATTTTCAGCGCTTTTTTAACGTCATTTTAACGCCATTATTAGCTATGTTTTAGCGTCTAATTTCGGAGCCATTTGTGACGCATATAAGTGTCATTTTGGTACCATTTTCGTCGCTTTTTTGGCGTCATTTTACGCCATTTTTTGTGCTTTTTAGCGTCATCTTTGCGCCATTTTCAACGCTTTTTTGTCGTCATTTTAGCGAAATGTTTTGCACTTTTTTGTCGTCAATTGTCGCTATTTTTGGCGTCAAATTTAGGCGCCATTTGTGACGCATATAAGCGTCATTTTGGCGCTTTTTTCGTCGCTTTTTGGCGTAATTTTTACACCATTCTCTGCGCTTTTTTGACGTCATTTCAAACTTATTTTCGGCGCTTTTTGTGCGTCATTTTTGCGCTATTTTTAACGCTTTTTTTGACGTCATTTTAGCGCCATTATTGGCGCTTTTTTGGCGTCATTTTGGCGCCATTTTTTGCGCTTTTTTGGCGTTATTTTAGCGCCAGTTTAAGCTCTTGTTTGGCGTCATTTTAGCGCCATTTTTAGCGCAGTTTTGGCGTCATTTTAGCGCCATTTTCGTAGCTTTTTTTGGCGTCATTTTACACCATTTTCTGCGCTTTTTTAGCATCGAATTTCGGCGCTTTTTGGGCGTAATTTAAACGCTATTTTCAGCGCTTTTTTGGCGCTATTTTCGGCGCTTTTTTGGTGTCATTTTTGCGCAATTTTCGGCGCTTTTTTAGCGTCATTTTGGCGTTATTTTCTACGCTTTTTAGCGTCATTTTTGCGCCATTTTTTGCTCTTTTTTGGCGTCATTTTACTCGCTATTTTTGTCTAATTTTTGGCGTCATTTTGGCGCCATTTTTCATATCTTTTTAGCGTAATTTTGGCACCATTTATGGCGCTTTTTTAGCGTCATTTTGGCGCAATTTTTGGTGTTTATTATTGTTATTTTTGCGCCATTTTTGCGCTTTTATAACGTCATTTTATCGCAATTTTTAGCTCTTGATTTTCATCATCATTTTGGCGCCATTTTCTTCGCTTTTTTGTCGTCATTTTTACACCATTTTATGCGCTTTTTAAGCATCGAATTTCGGCGATATTTTCGGCGCTTTTTTGGCGTTGTTTTAACATCATTTACGGCGCTTTTTTGGCGTCATTTTGGCGCCATTTTCTGCGCTTTTTTGGCGTCATTTTAGCGCTATTTTCAGCGCTTTTATTAACATTATTTTGGCATCATTTACAGCGCTTTTTTGGCGTCATTTTGGCGCCATTTTCGGCGCTTTTTTGGCATCATTATGGCGCCATTTTCGGCGCTTTTTTAGCGTCATTTTGGCGCCATTTTCAGCGCTTTTTTGGCATCATTTTGGCGCCATTTTCGAAGCTTTTTTAGCGTCATTTGGAAACATTTTTGGCTATTTTTTGGCGTCCAATTTCGGCGCCATTTGTGACGCATATAAGCGTCATTTTGGCGCCATTTTCGTCGCTTTTTTAGCGTAATTTTTACACCATTACCTGGGCTTTTTTAGCGTCATTTTGGCACCATTTTCATCGCTTTCTTGCTGTCATTTTGTCGCTATTTTTGGCGCATTTTTGGCGTCATTTTGGCGCAATTTTCGGACCTTTTTTAGCGTCATTTTAGCGCCATTTTCTGCGCTTTTTAGTCATTTTAACGCCATTTTCTGCGCTTTTTTAGCTTAATTTTGGCGCCATTTTTGGCTATTTTTTGGCGTTTAATTTCGGCGCCATTTGTAACGCATATAAGCGTAATTTTGGCGCCATTTTCAGAGCATTTTTCGCGTTATTTTGGCGCCATTATAAGCTATTTTTTAGAGTCTAATTTCTGCGCCATTTGTGACGCATATAAGCGTCATTTTTGCGCAATTTTCGTCGCTTTTTCGTCGTTATTTTTACGCTATTTTCTGAGCTTATTTGGCGTAATTTTAGCGCTATTTTCGGCGCTTTTTTGGCGTCATTTTGGCACCATTTTCGGCGCTTTTTAGCGTCATTTTAGCGCCATTTTGTTGTTCACAATGATTTTGTGCAGTGTAGTGCGACGTGTGTGGGTGGGGGGACCCTTTACAATAGTTATGTAGAGTGATGAAGGGTTGCCTTACCTGCCTGTCCTGGAGCCATCCTGATGCTGGTGAAGTCCCTGGTGTGGTGAAAAGTTAACCTGAAAAGAAAAGAGAAAATAACAACATGTAAATACAAATGATATTTGATTTAAATCTCCCCCCCATTTCATATGTTGACTTGCTGTTGTGTTTAGGTCCGCCCAGGTGGCGCTCGTATAGTTTTGTCACATGACCTGGGCGGCCATGTTGCTTATAATTTTTCAAAACTGATGTTGGGCGTCATCCATGTTGGATGTGTGTTCCTTTGTTGTCGCTGCCACGTTTTAATTTTGGAACAAAAGAAATAAATGGATTTGGTTTTATTTTCGCTCAACAAATGCCTGGCCTCCTGTTTATCGTAGCTGAACCTGCCTTTGGAGAATAATCAACAACACATTTTAAGCGCTTTTTTAGCGTCATTTTGGCACCATTTTCGGCGCTTTTTTAGCGTTATTTTTACACAATTTTCTGCGCTTTTTTATAGTCATTTTTTCACCATTTTCTGCGCTTTTTAGCGTAATTTCTGCGCCATTTTTAGCGTTTTTTATGACGTCATTTTGGCGTCATTTTCGTCGCTTTTTTGTCGTCATTTTTGCGTTATTTTTTTCGCTTTTTTAACTTCATTTTTACGCCATTTTCTGCGCTTTTTTGGCATTGAAATTCGGCGCCATTATCAACGCATTTAAGCGTAATTTTAACGCCATTTTCGGCGCTTTTTTACGTCAATTAATAGCGCCATTTTCATCGCATTTAAGCCTAATTTTGGCTCTTTTTTGGCGTTATTTTGGCGCTATTTTTTGCGCTTATTTTGCGTTATTCTGTCGCCATTTTTAGCTCTTGTTTATCGTCATTTTGGCGCAATTTTCTGTGCTTTTTGGCGTTATTTTGGCGCTATTTTCTGCGATTTTTGGCGTCATTTTAGCGCCATTTTCGTCGCTTTTTTGGCATCATTTTTACGCCATTTTCTGCGCTTTTTTGGCATTGAATTTCGGCTCCATTATCAACGCATTTAAGCGTAATTTTAGCGCCATTTTCGGCGTTTTTTTACGTCAATTTTTCACGTTAATTTCATAGCATTTAAGCCTAATTTTGGCTCTTTTTTTGTGGCATTATTGCGCAATTTATGTCGCTTTTTTAGCGTTATTTTGGCGCCATTTTCATCGCTTTTTTTGCGTCATTTTGACGTTTTTTTCTGCGCTTTTCCAAAGCAAAACAATGCGTATATATACAACAAATGTGAGTTATGTACAATTTCTCACACGTCAAAAATGCGAGTATCGGGCTCGTATAAGACTCACGCTCAGTGTTTGTTGCGAATTAACATCACTGCAATACGACTACTTACTATTTATTGGATCTTTGACATTGCTTTATAAAGACAATGTATAAGTTGTGGCCCCCTAAAAAATACGTTAGTTTTGCAGGCATGCTGGGATATTTATTGCTTCGAGTGAAATAATTTTGAGCCAGGATTTTCCAATCGTCAACGCGTAATTTATGCGCATGTATTTACTTGTAATTCAATTCGCCTCATTACTCAAAGAAAAACGTTCTGTGCTACGGGTTATGCATGTTTGTTTTCATTTATGTCACCATTTATGGCGGCGCTTTCACCATTTGCTAATTCGCTGTCAGCCGCAGACATGATGTATTTCTATCTGCACAATATCCAGTAGGAAATAATTCATCTCATATTTCATATTTTCCTTTTGCCCGAATTCCGTGAACCTGTTAAGTCAAACAATTTCTCTCGAAGGCTGAGAAGATTAGTTTTCAACGAAAATGGATCGCGGTTTTTAAAACCTTTCCCATATTCGGTTCTTTGAAAGTTCATAGATTAGCTTATGAAGTAGCACGATTCTATATGTATATATTGCTCCTTGGTTAAGCGCATTTCTTCTCGGTATGAAGTTCTCAGAAATCCTGCGAATGTCATAGGACCATATTATTGAAATCTACCTCGCACGAATTACTTCGGAGATGTTTCTGTAATCTACGTCTTGGTGAAATTTTCTTTATGGCCTTTCATATTGTTTCTTACGGTTCAATCTTATTAAATGGATGGCGTGCGTGTCTCGCAACGTGACGCTTTGCTTGTTTTCCGTTGTTAACCTATCTCTTTTGCGCGCCGTGGAAGAAATACGCCAACAGTGGCAACTTTCTTTCAAGAGATTGAATATATTTACATGAAATGGGATTTCGATGATTGAACCGGCAAAATCAATTTTTGCCCCTCGAAAATTTCCTCGTATGCACGCCTTGCTGAAATTTCCTTTTCCAATCCGGATTCCGTTAAAACCTTTTACGTTCGAAGCAGCCTGAAAGCATCTCTTATGATTTATGCATGGACATCGATGTCGTTTACATTTGTCTATATGCTGCGATTAACCCTTATCATGAACGGATGTTATGGTGACGTATATGGGAATGAAAAGTGTAGAAACAAGAGTATACATATGTGCACATGATGTACGTTGTGATTGCAAAATTACCCATTCATAAGCAGGAAACCGAAATAAAAAATGGGTCCAGGTTTGTAGTTTCTTATAAAAAAATAGTATCTTCAACGTGATACAACACCTTTAGTTGGCCAAATTTTGTCACGATTTACAAGCATTGTAACCAATTCTCGATTGCCACTCTCGATTTTAAAAACATTAAACTCATCTTAGCAGTACTTTTATGATCGTTAGAACCAATATTTTTCATACGGGAATTGATTTGTGATACTGCACCACGCCTGACGTCATAATACTTGGCTTAAATATTATATCATTTAATATATTCATAGCGAACTTTCCAATTTCAAACTGCACTTTTAGGATTAATTAGCATCTAAAAGTCAAATTTTTGAATTGCATAGCTAACTGAAGCAATTCATGTTGCGTTTCAGTTGCGATCGTTTATCTAACGCTGCATGGTTCGAATTTGACATTGACTCA
>JAQGBN010000123.1:0-10593 GCA_034698465.1 Tachypodoiulus niger | reverse complement strand
AGGGGGGTGTAATCAATCCATCATGAGACTGGTGCAATGCTATTATTTGATATTTTTAGCCCGATGAAGCCAAAATAAATGGCGAAACGTAGCTAAACTAAACATACAGACTGCGTTATTTTTTGAAGATTTCAAATGTCAACTGGTCGAAATAAATCATTATTAGCTTCGAAGTCGGAAATACAATGCGCTGTTGGAATTGTGAGCTTCTCCGCACTACTTCGGTGTAATCAGCGTTTGCGCATTCACGACTTTTTACGAGTCCCTATTAAAAAAATCCGATTTACGGTGTTGCGATTAATTGCTGATTAAATTAAACGAAAGTTTTGTGATGTTTAGATCGTAAAAGAAAAGTATTGGTATTTATGGTACTAGTAGAGTAACTTGAACAAGATTCAGCCCTTAGCTAGCGGAGTTTATGAGCGACCCTCGCTGTCTGTTCCCCCCCTATGAGGATTTTGGATGAAGCGCCGTTGAAGTCCTGAGGATAAACTCATTCGATTTGACGCTTTTTTCTATGTTGTGTTAAGTTTTTGTGATTCGCGATTCCTCCTATTGCAATTCGATTAATTTTAATTAAACAAATATGGAGCGATTGCGGTGAAATTCAGCTAGACTTACTGCTGGTTTCCGTGTAAGATCTGACCGTAGCAGGTAAGAGTAATTGCGAACTACTTGGTTTATTATCGAAGAGCTTTTACTAGGTCGTTTTTGGGGTGGCCCAGGGTTGGGTTCATGAGTCATCTGACATCCAAAACAAATCAGCAGTTTTTTCTTTATTTTTTTCTTTTCACTTTCTAATTATGATAGATCGTATCGTGTTTTAAAAAACTGAAAATATACAGCGATGCGCAGCGGTCAGTGTAAAAGTCGCAACCGCTGACGAACAGCAGCTCGCAAAGAAACAGCGAACATGGACGACAATATGGATCATGAAGTCAGCGAAAAACTGGCTGAAAAAGGTAAGCACTAATAAATTCCTTTGAACGTCCCGTGTAAATTAAGAGGAAAATTCGACTTAATATCAAACGTTCAGGTAGTAGTCCATTGGTATGCATGATTCCGTTGTATAAGACTTAATGCTTTTTTGGTGTCACGGAATTTAACTTTCCACTTCATAGGTCATGAGCAATTACGGCGATATTACTATTAGCTTCGAATAAGATGACCAAATAATAAAATGGGCTGGGGGTGAATGGTCAGTGGGAGAAGTCTGGACCAAGATGGGCAAGTTGATATGCTTGTACATAGCTTTGCTATGTGTGCAGGTGAAGGCCACTAGAGAGATGCATAGAGTTGAATTAAGCATGATGCGTTCAATTCAGTTCAACTCAGTATCCTACAATCAGTTAGTGAATACCATGTGGTAGGAAGGTCTATTTCATCAACCCAGTTTATTCGGCGTATGCCACCGCATCTGGGTGGGCACCGAGTATATCATCGCCGAATTGAATGGCTATCCATCGGAAGTGAATTCCAACGTCTGATGGCATTCAGAAAATGAGACCAATAATATGGAGCCGAATGGGTGTGCAACCCAAAGTATTTTCAGAAATTGTCCTCAAAAACTTAAGGAGGTTGGATATTTTTCGTTAGTAAGACCTTTTCTAGACTAGAGTACTGCTGCCCAATTTGGAATCCTTCTAGGGTGGGTCAAAGTGCAGGAAGTTGAAATGGTGCAGCCGTAGAGCAGCGCGATTTAAAGCGAGACGAGATCAGGGTCCTCCAAATGGGAGAGACGCTTACATCCAGACAGAAATTTACTTTGCGTGGACATTCTAAACCACCGAGGTGGTAGACCCTTACATTCTAATCCACTCGTGGAACTCCGAGCTCATTCGGATCCATACTATTTATTGGTCTTAGTTTTTATCACGTTATTAGACGTTGGAATTCTCTTCCAAGGGATAACAGAAATTCAATTTGCCAATGATGTAGTTGTTGGTGTCAACCCAGATGCCACGATCATTGCCGAATAAATTGGGTCGATGGATTACACCCCCTACCACATGGCATATCTTTGCTAACAGTAGTAGGGTACTGAGTTGAGTTGAATTGAACTTAACAAGCCAAAACCAACATATTTAGTACAGAATCTATTTTTTTATAAAACCAACATATTTTGTACGGAATCTATTTTTTATAAATCTTATGTCAAGAATTTCATTACAAAAAAAAAAGAAAACTGCAAATTAGATATTAACTATTGACGTATTCTTGACTCGTGTCAAGAATATGTCACTATCTGATATTTGATTGTCTATATTTTGTCTTTGTAAATGACCATACAATGTATACTGCGTCTGAACTGTTTGTCGAAATGATTAATTTTCCAAATAAACTAACAATGATCCTTAATATTTATTTATTTATTTTTTGTCATTTCTAGTTTCCCAGAATGGCAACAGCAGTGGTTGGCTAGGACGGGATGTCCTGTCTAAGGAGACCCGCCAATTACTAGTCAATATGTCCGGAAGTCTGGACCTGCAACTTCCGTCTATATACCACTACCTCCCCCATCTTTTGGGCAATCCCTACGCCCTGCAACCGGCCTTCAAATTGGCGAAAGGAAGAAGTGGAGGTACGGTTTCCTTTTTTTTTTCCTTAGCATAATTATTTTTCCTAGAAGATAAACACGGAAATTCAAGAGACGTTATTTATTACGTCTAAGTTGCTCTACAATGCCATTGGTGCGATTTTAATAACCAGAAACATTTTTTTTAGTTTGGGTAACAGATATGTTATCAAATGGGAAAAATATTAATGAAATGGTGCACACTTTTTAAAAATTTTGTCATAGATAAGGAAATGTAGGTCCTCAAGTAGGGATTTTACGGATCATTTGAGTCTCGGATTGAGATTTAGGTTATTTAATCCTTGAAAAGTCATTGATGTGGTACAAGGGCAATTTATTTTCACTTTTCTTAATCATTCGTTTTAGGAAAACACAAAATATTAGAAACAATTAATACAATAATAGAAACAGTTTAGAAAAATAAGAATCGTTTTCTAAATTTGCCAACAGCTGCATATAATCAATTTAAAATGCATCAAAACACCGTATCGTAAAGTCATTGAAACAATTTTTAAAGTCCTTGAAAAGTTACTGAATTAAATTTAGGTCATAGATTTGGTTTAAAGCCAATGAAAAAGCCTTCTTTCTGAATTTTAAAATGCGACGAAAAACATATGCTTAAGTCATTGTAAAAATAATTTTTAAAATCCTTGAAAAATCATTCAAAACATTCTTGGTCATGTATTAGATTTAAACCTAATGACAGATCATTCTTGTTCTTTATAATCCTTGAGATGTCATTGAATGGGATTCAGTTCATAATGGGTGTTAAACAAATCAAAAATGAAGAAATGTGTATTTTATTTGATGATGTTAAAAGTTTGATTTTACGTTTCGTAATCCTGAAGACATCATCGCAATTTCTCGCCCCTTTTTAATTAAATGTGATGTTCATTCGAATTTCGACTGTCCCTTAGCAAAATCTCAGCGCCATCTAGGATGAGTTATGTGCGCGACGACGACGACAATACGGGTTCCCAGTGCGTGACAGTTAAGGGAGAAAACACAACCAAATTTTTGCCTTTTTTTCTTCTCCTTTCGGGTGTGTGTAAGGCCTGAAGTAATCGAATCGTAGAAATGCTCCCCACGCGTGTTTATTTATTGGCAATCATTGTTCAGCCAGCGCCAGGGGCATACAAATGGAGAGGCCCTTTGCTTAAGGCTGCATTTTTTGCCCATTAATCCATCGTTACACAAAAGAGCATCGTTTCTCTCACTTTTTTTTCTTCTCTTCTGGGTCCACTTTCTACCAGTGTCCGAGTTTTGTATTCGCTGTCTTGATAATGACTTTTAAACATTAAGGGGCCTGCCCAGAAAATAGCCTCTGATTCTAGGAAAAAAAAGCTTTTTTGTGGCAAAGGGGGACGGGGGGTGTATTCCCATGAATTATCCATCTCATCAGTGCCCTGCTGTCAGCGAAGAAGTACTATGTTATAAAGCCTATAGACCCCTTTTTAGAATAATATGTTTAAATGCATAAAATCCGAAGGTTTGGAAAGGATTATATAATTCAAATACACTACAATTCAATTCAACTTAGTACAATATTGTCAGCAAAGATATGCCATGGTTTTCTACCGGTCTAGATAATGAATTTTTTATACTCCCCTCCCCACACCTGCAAATTTCCATTAAAAAATTCAGTCGCTCGGGGCCCTACGCAGTGTTTTATGTTAATGGATGAGGAGTAGCCCCTAAAATAATCAGAAATTTGAAATTCAGTTCGATCAAAAACGCTGAAACATCACAACAAGAATGGGAAGAGCGTTAAGGTGTTTTGGGCTGCTGTGAGGCCATAAAATCTGATTAAAAATAAGTTGTTAACAAGCTATTTTTGATTGTTACGTATTTTGTATTTGCTGTGTTCATGTATTACAAAACTTTTACTATACAAATTCCGTAAGGCGAGATAGTTACAGTCGGATAACTGAGCTTACACTGTACAATTTGTTGGATATCCGACCCGGGATGCATGACAGATATGCTGCCCCTTAGCCAGCATAACTCGCTGTATATCGCCTTTTAAAGAAAATATTTAAGAAATACCTTTTCATTTTCTGTTTGTCCATTTTACCGCATTTGTGAACATCGGCAGCTCCAACTATTTCTTTTGTTGCCGAATTCCTGTATTCCAAATAAACCAGAGGTCGACTATGCAATTTTATAATTAATATTCCTGACGCATAAATAAATATTTGTGTCAAACATTTTAAACATGCAAACGCTGATCGAGCCGATAAAAAGTCATTGCTTTGCAGACGCAAAACCGGAGTCAAACGATCGTTTTCAGCCTTAGCATGGCCGCCCTCTATAGAAAATAATAGTGGGCGTTTTTTCGACTGCGACACAAAGTCGCTCCATTATGAGATGCAGTTTATAGGATAGACAAAGTATTTATCTAATAGATTTGGGGTGGGCAGCCAGTTCCCACAATTTCTTGTAACAGTTCAGCAAAATGTAAAAATAGCAAACATTAAAAGTGGTCCTTTACCGAATATTTGCGATGCATTAAGCTAGCTGCCCTTCAATTAAGTAGGAATATAACTCGCAATTGCGTATGTGTTTCGTCTATATTTATCTTTGAGAAATGCTTTATTGAGTCGGGGTGATTCGAAAAATGAGTACCAGAACCAGGTAATAACTAATGCTAGATTGAGGAAAGCAGACGAACGTATTGGCTCATACCCTAGCAGTAAAAACTGTCAAGATCGTACAAGCATGTGTTTACAAGAAATCTTGAATCTAAAATTGTCAACTTTCGCATTAAATTATCTTGCATTTTTCAATGTTCAGGAATATTTTTAATTGCCCACTTGTTCACAAGTTTAATTATTTTTAATAAATATCATGTCAGTTAAAAATGTTGTATTGACAAAATTAATTTATTGATTTTTACATCATGTAGCCTATACATTTATAACTTCTCAGACGCCACACTTCTGGCTGCTTAAAAAACAAACGTTTTTAGCATGGCCTTTGCCATATGCTGTATTTATGTGGCTGGCTTTCCCGCAAGGCTCTGATGTTAGCATTGTTTGCCCATCTCTAAGAATGATTTTTTTACAATATTTGATTCATTGATGATCACTATTGACGGGTTTAATTGTTTTCGGGGGTATAAACTCCTCACAACGCAAATAAAAATTGGATACCCAATTGCTAAAAGAGATCTCGCTGTAACTGTTTGGAAAAGACTTTTGAAAGCATAAGCCTTGTAGGTTATTTTTAAATTGGGCTTCTTTACGTCATGAAGTCAAAGTACGATAAGGCCATAGAAGATTGCAGTACAATATAGATTACTTTTGATATGCAAGTAGGGCAACACACTGTAAATAAAACACTTGAGAAAAATATCTTTTTTTAATGCTTACATTAAGTAGTGAACATTGAATACAATAATAATGCCAATGCTTACTTCAATGTATTGTGTAATGATAAGAATTGACTTTTAGGCAGACAAATATCTAAGCGTTATGCATAGTACCTGTGCATATGTTTTTTCGATAGTTAACAGTATATTTAAGTGGATTAACAAAGACATGTAAATGTTGAAAACGGGATACATTTTCTGAAAATGCGCTTACAGTTTAAATGGTGCGGACAAATACTATTTACTTGTAATTGAGGATATATTTACATGTAAAAAATGGCCTTATCAGATTATATCTGTAAAACGTATTGCTGTTTATCAATTGAATTAAATTTACAATTTTGAATGAAACAGCAAAAGAGCAAAAACAATGTGATATCCAAATGCATGAGAAAAACATAAATATTGATGCATTTTTATAATATAACGTATTAGAATGTTTTATATTTTAATTAATCGAATGATTATTAAGTGGCTATAGTTAATAAAAATAGTCAAACAAATCTTTTTTAAATCTTGAAAGATTAAGCCAGATATTCCTTAGGAAACTGTAACATGGCATATTTCAAAGTAAAACGTTTAATAACCACATGCTGGTCTGTTCCAACTACAAAATAAAGTATATGTTAAGATCAGAAACAAGGAAGAGTAAGGGCGATAAAAAATGTATAGGCAACGTTTACTTAAGTGCTTCGATTACTTTTGTCTTAGAAGTAGTGCTCCGCTAACAGCGTTCTTTCTGTCGTTAGAAGATTTGCCAAATCAAATGAGAATAAAAACATCTATGGAAAAACGATTGACAAAACAATACATTATTATCAAGTTGTTCACTTGCTTCTATGATTATTATACAAGAAATGTTATCAGGTTAGTTGCTATAAATGATTTACACTTATGTATTAATAACTTACAGAAAGCAAAGTCAAGTCATATATCTCTCCGAATAAAGCAATTGATATTCCAGTGTCTATATATTTTGATGTAGCAATGTAATATATCTCATTAACCATTTCCTATAGTTAAAATATCATACATATTAGTATTGAAATTATTGCAACGGATGAAATTTAGGTATGTTGATAAAACTTTAAGAGGAAAATTAGCACAGGGCCGACTATGTCATTCAGAAATGCTACATCTACCTCTGACATTTTACTTTTTTTTAACAGTCTAGTTTTAATTGCGTTATAAAATGAAAAAAATATGCGTTGTCCTGTACTAATATAGAGCAGGCATGCTAATATACTGTTTAAAAGACTCAAATTAATATTTACCATCACAGTTGAAATATCCATTGGTTCCAAGGGATTGTTTGCAAGCTTCGTGCCAATAGAAAACAATGAGGATTGAACCTAAAACAATACCATTTTTAAGATTATTTAAAGAATTTTCAGCCACATTGCATACAAGAAGCAAATACATGTATTACCGCTTTTCGTAGTGTATTTGAAGAATAAACCAGCATTATAAATAAAGGAGCGATTAAGAACATATTTGGTTTAATTGTCCAATCAGACAATTTCTCGTAACTAAATTCCTTGAAGTGTTCATATGATATTGTGTTAGTTATAATCAAGCTTACTAACATTACTAGAAGAAAGAGTGAAAATATCACATTTATTATTTTATTAATCGTTTGCACTGATCTGTGTAATTTAATTATATTTCTAGCGCGATTGTTTTCTGCTTGAGACTGAGTAACAATATTTTTCAAAAGAATCTGAATAGCGATTAGAAATGCTGGTACAATAAATACGAACTGTGATAGAAAGTTGGGTAAAAACACTATAGAGCTTACAAGGATATATCCAAAGCAATGTATAATGTCTACATTGCTAATGGATCTGGTAAGATAGAGTATTTTTATCCTTTTAGTGATTGCAATTGCGAAGTGCATTCCAAGAAATATTCCAAGGTATGTCAGTGGTAATACAAGTACCAGTTTAAGTTGTGGTTTAACATGATTTGATGTTAAATATAACCTAGATAACTTATTTCGTAATTTTAGAAAATTCTGTTCATGGTTTTTCATGATTAGAAAGAAATAAATATATAATTTTGTATTCAATGACTTAAAAAATGTAAATTCACTTTTTGCGCTTTGTTCTCCATTTAGCCAGTAGCCGTAAAAGTAACTAAAATGTAGAAACAACACAACAAGTAACATGAATTTAAAAGCACGCTTTGTAGCACCATGCATATAACATGCAAGAAAGCCAGTTTTGTGTTCTTTTGAATAAACATTAAATCCCATCATGTACATTACTAAATAATACGGCTGTAGGATTTCGTCAATGCTTTCCATGATTCAAAAGTATTAACAGTTATTTTACTTCAAATTCAGGCCTCATTTGTACAGTAATTAAATGATTCCAACTATTTAACAGCTAGCAAATTTGAAGAGATGTTGTTAAGGGATTGATTAGCAGCTCAACCAGCAGTAACTATGTTAATTGTTTTGAGGCTTTTATATGTGTATACATGTACACTGTATAATATCAATTTCCGCTTGGCAACAAATTTAAAGGGAATATAATGACTCATTGTTATTCATGGATTTTACATGGGTTTAACATAGGGCAAATGGGGATTTTTTTTATGCTAGCATTTGATAATGTCAAGTAAATATTCTAACAATAGCAATTCTCACGAATAAATGACCAACAAAAGACAGGATGTATGAAAGAGAATGGGGTTGTCTATAAACTAAACAACTAGTTCAATGCTTTCTTTGAAGATTTGTGTGAGCATGACATATTTCAGCAGGTCATTGAAATCCTTGAATCGTCATAGATTGAAACTTGCAATCAGTCTTTGGAATTTAGATATTTAGTGTCCTTGAAATAATGCTCTTCAATTTAAAACGCGTTTGTCAGGGTGCCAATAACCATTAAAGTCCATTAAAGTGTAATTTAATCGGTTCTTCAAAATTCATTCATTAAAATGTGTATATTCAAATTCATTGAAATTCACGAGCATTATTTTAAGAATTATAAACATACAAATTCCAAGTAGTTTTAAGGAATTCATTGACTTGTCACCGTTGAGGAGTCGCAGATTGAAACTCATTTTTGTCCTTGAAACTGGTCCTTGAAATGAGTGAGTTTTAAGGACCGAGCCCAAGTTTTAATCTATGACTTTTCAAGGATTTAAACGACTCGTCGTCACCCTTGAAAACTCGTTTATTGAAATTAAGCACTTGTAATAATGCTCTTGAATCAAACACGGATTTGTCACGGCTTTAGGTCTTTGAAAACACATTCATTGTGCTGTTGGGTTTTAGACAACATTCTCACTCTTTGTTAGCTAGGTGTATATTGAATGTGGTTTTAAGTTAAACGATTGATAATCGATATTCAACTCTAATTATTCGACACATAGTAACTGTTGGCATTGAATTCTTTTTGCCAGTAAAACTGAAATGACAAAAGCCTGTATTATATCGTGATATTAATAGAGTTCTAAATGGACTCATTGTTGTTATTGTTCGTGTTTCACCAATCAACTAAGCTGGTGTTCTAAAAAGTGACAAAGGGATCTGAAATAGATCTGTTTGAAATGAACGGCAGCCATTATGGGGTTCCGGTAAATTTTACACGTACAATTTCCTTTATTTATTTATCCTGTATAATCAAAACGGTTATTGAATTAAGTCTCGCTAGATTCATTAAGGGTAAACTGTTTAAGGTGTCAGGTTTTTGACGCCCTGAAAACGTTTGTTTAATTGATTCTGGCTATGACGTCACTGCTTTTCATAATTGCACTACATGTATTAGAATTTTTTATTCCATTTTGATGAAATTTATCCTCTATTTAGGATTTTTTGCCGAATGAAAAAAATGACAAACTGAACGAATATTAGATTTTAATGCAGTTTTTTCTCTCACATGTTTGTGCAATTTTTAAATGTGGATGAATAAGCGCGTTTTTTATAATAACTTTTTAAATTATATTATTAAATGCGAGTAAGGTGCTGTTTATAAAAGTAAGTTCAATCTTATTTATATGTAATGGTTATTAATATTCACTTTTAAAATTATTTATTAAACTTTTATTTATTAATAATTGATATTCTCTACTTTGTGATCATTAATATGATCAAGAAAGTACTTTAGGAAAATAAATCGCCCGCGTGTAAAATTTACTTTTATTAAAATGCTGAAGCAGTGTTAATTTTTTTAATTCAATGAAAACTGATATTTTCGAAATGTTAACATATCTCAATCGAGCGCTTTAAAAATGTTATCGTTTTCACGAAATTTGAATGCGTTTTAGAAAATAATTTTTTTAAAGTAATTGAAGAGTAATTTTCTTCAAGAAATTTCTCGTTTATCAAAAATAAAAACTGCTATTTTGAATACATCGCGGAAATTTCTTGGAGAATTTGATAGTTTTAAGTGCGGGCACAAAAATGTGCAACATTTGTAAGGTTTTATCCTTTCATAGATTTGAAATGTGTCCTAGCTGTAACGTACTAAAGAAACATATAGATCGTAATGAGTAATTTTATAAAGATCTTTTTATTTCATAATAATACAATTGAGTGCGATTTAATTGTGGCTTGTTTTCCAATCTTAGTAGTTTTAATTTCTAATCTCTTTTGTTACAGTATGTTTTATTCATTGTTTGTGGTTAGTTACATTACTGT
>JAQGBN010000122.1:0-10607 GCA_034698465.1 Tachypodoiulus niger | reverse complement strand
TCCCGATATAGTAAATTTCTCAAAAAGTCCCATGCTCAAAGCCTCCCGTCTTGATCGCAGTGTGTCCCATTGGAGACACTGGATCAGTTGGGTAATGATTTCATCTCGCTGGTATTTACTTGTAACAAATCTTGCAGCTCTCCGCTGCACCATTTCAAGTTCCTGTGCCTGACCCATTCTAATAATGTTTTCGTTAATGTTTGGATCGTACTTAAAATGACGAAAACTGTACATCAGGAGTCAGTAGAGGTGGCGACCTCTACGAAAACTAAGATTAATATAATCTTGCCTGCGATGCTGATATTTGTTTTTGGTCGTGTTTTTCCAAATTTAAGCCTACGGCGTTTTTTCAACTATTAATATTTTTAAATTTTGTTTAAGCATTTACTTTTAAAATTCATTATTTGTGATGTAGGTTATAATAATATTTCGCCTTAGGCGTTTCTTAGATTATAATTATTTAAAAACAATTTTTAATTAGAAAAGTAAGCTGAATTTATAATAAGGAGATCTAATTTATTAAAGATTTTGCCTACAGCGTTCCCTTGATTAAAGTTATTTAAAAAAAAATTATGAAGAAATTTAAGCCGAATCTATGATATAAAGATCTACTTTTATTAAATATTACGCCTACCACGTTCCCTTGTTTAATATAATTATTTTAAAATTACCTTTAACAAAAGTCACTTACAACATGTTATATGATGAGGCTTCTAAAAAGAAATCTGCCTTGGGCCTCGGACTAACTCTGCATGGCCCTGGATCTTCTTAACCTCACCACTTGGCTATGACCCAGATCCCCCTAGAGCAATCTCCGAGTTACGCCACTGTATATGCATAAAGAAATGCAAGAAAAAATCCATGATGGGCGATTCAGTTTTTTATAGTTTCTATAATAATATTATTACTACATTAAAAAATATAATGCACGGAATTGCAAGCAAAAAATACATCATTGATAATATAGTTTTTAAAAAAATTTGCTTATAGCGTTTTTATTAGTTTAGGACATTATCATTTTTTGTTGTTTTTTAAAAACGTCTTTACTGGCAGATACTGCTGATACAAATACCCCCTCAACCCCTATACAAAAATCCCTTGATCAATCCAGGATTTGGTCACCTGGCCTGCGGGTAATTTAAAATGTAGTGATTCGACCCGCTAATAGCCAACATTTTCATTAAAGGAAATGACAGTTGTTGCTAATGATGCGAAGTTAATCATTTCAAGATCTACAAACAAAGCAATTTATCCAACTTAAATTGCTTTTTCACAATAAAACATTGCTTATTTAATGTTTACTATTTCTTAGCTGATCTAAAAATGAGTTGTTTTCTCTAAAAGAACACATCTGTTTAAAGGAAATTGTTTGCCAAGTAAATTTTTACAGTTAGTTTAATTTAAAGCTTTTTGTAATAAGTCAAAAATAGTAAAGGTTATTAAATTTCTTAAAATAATCGTTAAATTCGTTTCAGTTGTTTACTTTTTTAAATTTCTTTATTCATTTAAGAGTTTAGAAAAATGCCTTACAGTTTTTTTTACGATACTGTTTCAATACTTGATACAGTTTTTGCTTAATAAAGCTTAAAGATTATTAAAAAAAGGCCCAAATATTGTGATTATTTCTCTAAACAAAGTTTTTCAACAGTCTTTTATTGTTAAATGCAAAAGTTTATTTTTAACAAACTGTAAAATCATCGATTTTACGTCTCCAAATCCAGTAGACATTATGTTTAAGTGACGTTATTACCTAGGAAAAAATATTTTAAATAAATCTCTACCGAATGCGTTACTTTATGCCTTAGGCTGATGAGTTTTATCCTAAATCTAATTTTTGTTGTGTGTGCTGTCTTTTTCTTTTTTTACTATTCTTTGACATTTATTTAACAATGGGTTAAAATTTCTAGTCGGCTTTATTTATTTGTTTTATATATCATTTAGTCCAATTGATCCCTTTCATTGTTTTGTCTCATTCATTGTTTCATTTTCTTCATTCATTCGTCTTCTTCGATATGAAACTGAACTTGCTTTTGGAGCACAAAAAGCCACTACAAAAGATTTTCTTGTATTAAAATGTTTGTTTTTAACACAAAAAAGAGTCCGTATTTAATAATTATATATTTTTTTACACTGATTTCGACATGAACAAAATCCGATATGTTCCTTCCTTCATTTATATTTTATCCGTCAATAAGATGTGAGTAAATCGTCATTTAATGCATGTAACAATTTATCAAAATTCTATTTTATTAACACTTTTTTTGCATTTTTGAATTTTTATGGTTTTCAATTTTTTTATTTTTTTGCTAAAAAACTGTCTCATATTTAGAAGTCTTCAGTACAACCAAATAAAGCTGGTGGATGCTGTAGCGTTTTCCAGGTATTAAAAAAATTATAAGTTGAATTATATTACAAAAAAAAGAACTTTATAAGTTTTAGGAACATTATGAGTTTCTAGTAAATTTTATACAAACTACAAACTATATACTATAAAATATATTCCCTAATAAACGTTTGAAATTGTGGTCAAAATAGGCAAATCTATCTTAAAATATCCAAAAGTATTCTATAAAGGTATAACATGAATGTATATTTTCATTTTACTAAGGAAGTACCCTGAAATTGTAAGGAACTAAATGTTAATGTCATTTATAAATGGGCTATTTTTCGAAAATCGTAAACAATTACTAATGCAATTAAACAGGAATAAAGATTCGTCTCTGTCGGCAAGGTTTCATTAGATACCATATCGAAAAACAGAAAATAGTTGTGAATAAAATATTTATGGGAATATTGAATCGATTGCAGATGGAAAATAAACTGACAAAAAATACATAAATAACTTTCGGAAAATAAAATGAAATGATCGTGTATTGGGAAAAAATTAAGAGGGGCTGACAAAGCAATAACTGGCAATTCAGGAAAAATGCCCAAAATAACATTATTCGAACTTTAATTTTAAAAATAAATTAATTAAAAATCGAAAAACTTATCACGTGATTTTGTGTTTTAACTTGATTATCTAAGACTTTTTATTTAAAAAAGCATTTCCTTTATCTTTTAAACCAGGCTCGGATTTATTATAAACAATGTGAACTGATTTGAATTTAATAAATTAAGCTTAAATGCCATCAGTTTAATCGTAAGAGCAATGAGGCTAATTCTAATAAATTAATTCGTAAATAAATAATAATAAAAAATTTAATAAAATGAATAAAACAATTCAGGAACATGCACGAAGAAATATTATTATAAATTTAATTTTAAAATAAATTTTTCGCTAAATCCACATCTAATTTATCTCTATAAAAAATTATCAATTTTTATTAAAAAGCAAACCTTTTTTTAAATAAAAACAATCAACTACAACCGTTTCCATCATTTTTTAAACGATGCTCATATTTATGATAAAATAATCTTGTTGGAATGCGCGCCCTTTCGCCCTCTAACTTTGACCTCCAGCATTCCTCTGCGCAACGAACGCCAGGAATGCAGGTCGACAGGTGCGCCCTATACTGAGGAGAATCGTAGAGAGGCGCAACAAGCCAAATATCTACACAGTTCTTTCTAGCTTTCGACTGAGCAGTTCAACTGCTATTGAACGTGCATTTTCACTTATGTTTGTAAGTTTTACTTGACCAGTTTCTGTATGTTTTTCTTGTGTTAGGGAATAAACAAACAGTTTAATTCTTTATTTAAAATTCCTCGGTCTTGCTTTAATTCTTAGCAGATAAACCAACAAATCTAAAATTATTTTTAAGTAATTATGTTTATGTAATCATATAATGTATTATGTAATCAGTTTTATCGCCAGAGTTATATAGATTAATATTTTTAATTAACAATTGTTTATGTCGATGTATTGTCATCTTGCTTTTAAGCATTCCTCGAATACAGGGTGTCAATAATTTGCTCGATTTATTTTTTTAACATTTCTCCAAATTGATTTAGAAGTTTAGTGGGTAATTGAGCCCTTAAGATGTAGCATCCGAACGCTTTTAAAGGGCTAATTCACCTGCGAGAATTGTTAGTCATTTTACTTTGTTACTCGAATCATTTTCCGATATATATTTCAAATTTTGTAGTAATTTATTTAAGATTAATTATTTGGTATTACTTCATGAAAGCTAACGTTTCGAATTTTTTTTTATATTTAATTAAAGATTTTGTTATTTTATAAATTTTAATTACTTAACATAGGTTGTTTCAGAGACCTATCCGAAATAAGCATCACCGCCCTGCCGACGCTCCACCTGAGGGCGCTGCCTCTGCGCAAGCTCAGCCTTTAAAAGACGCCCTTTCTCAAGGTGTTTCCATCCGTCTACGACATCCAGTCGATCCAGGAGGCGCTGCTCACCTACCCTTACCACTGCTGCGCCTTCCGCTTCCCCACTACGCACAGACATGAAGCGCACGCCTCGCGTCGCTTGTGTTCCTCCTCCTACTCTTCCTCTAGAGTGCGCCGCAGGCGCTGGAACTACGGCGATGAAACCGGAACCGGCTGGAAGAACTTGAAGTTCGCCCCTGGAGTCAGGGACCAGAAGAAGGAGAACCCGAGCCGTTTGGCAGAAGGTTTCGGCGATATTGAACCGCCAACGATGGGCCTGGTCCGCGGCGGATCGAACGCCACCACAACGCTTCCGTCCCTATCGACACGTTACTGGAGGGCGAGGCGCACTGCGGCAACCTGTCAAAGAATTACCGTGAGGTGCACTGCGTTCCGGAACCGGATGCTTTCAATCCTTGCAAATATGTGATGGGCAACGTGAGTCTGCGCGTCGCCGTCTGGTTCGTGGTGGTCGCCGCCGTGCTCGGCCACCTGGACGTAATGTTGGTGCTGATGAGCAGCTCATTCAAGATGACCGTCTCCAAGTTCTTAATGTGCAACTTGGCTTTCGCCGACTTCTGCATGGGACTTTACCTGCTCATAGTGGCCTGCATGGACGTGCATACCATCGGGGAGTACTTCAACTACGCCATCAACTGGCAGCAAGGTCGGTATTCCATCATGGAAAAAAAATCCAAATACCGGAATAGGCCTTACCAAAGTAGGGACAATGTTGTTAAGGCCCTTCATCCAGATAGTTGACTGGACCCCTTTTCTCCCCTAAAATACGTGCCTTATGCCGGCACTTTATTTTAATTTTTTTTTATTTTATAAAAAATTATTATTTGTGATCTAGTAATTCTAGTTTATACAAAAATTTCGCATACGGCGTCCCTTAATCGGTAATTGGAGATTTAATTATTTTAAAAATGGTACTAAGTTGTTTAAATTTTATGATTAGTGATTAAGTTATTGTCACATTTTAATGGAAATTTATGCTAAAATTTATGATTAGTGTGCTAACTTTTTTTTAAATTAACCTATGGTGTTTACTTAATTAATACATGTTATAATTTTAATACTTATATATAGAGATGTAGCCTAAATTCCATGATTGTAGATGTAGTGGATTCTAAAATTTAATCAATTTTTGACTTATTTTAGTAATGGTTTTGTGTCAGTTACTAGTAAGCTTACATTTTTTAGAAATTGTCATTGTCTGATATAGTCAGAGTCCTACAGTATTAATTTAGAGGAGTCAAAGTCGAAGCTTTGGTTCCACAGCTCTGATGAAAACTGATGGACCCACAGAATCTTAAAGTATTCCGTCTGCATAAGCTTGATCTGGTAATTTTACATTAAAATAATTTACAAATCTCAGTTGTTGATGCAATATCAAAATAAAAAAATAATTAAAAATAAAATCGCTTAGATGTACATCAAAATAACTGAAAATATAACATATTATAAATTGTGATGTGCAAAATACTGTCAAAATGTTAGGACACTTTAAACTTTTATAATCATATGTCGAATTTTCTTTAAAACTATTTTATTTTTAGTTAAAAGTTTTTTTACCTTGATAAGATGGCAACAACAAGCTTATTTTTGAGCTTATTGCTAAGCTACCAAAACAATTCTTTAATTTGTTTGCTAATAGAAAATCTTGTCTTATTTCAAGAAAAAAAATGGCTTAAACAAGACATTTCGTTGTTTGTCCACAACGCTGCTCCTGATTCACTAATTACGTCTTTTTGTCTCTCTCAGGCCCCGGCTGCCATGTGGCCATTTTTCTGACCGTGTTCGCCAGCGAGCTGTCCGTGTTCACGCTGACCGTAATTACCATGGAGCGCTGGTTCGCCATTACCTACGCCATCCACCTTAACAAACGACTTCGGCTGGGGGCCGCCTCTTGGGTCATGGCCTTGGGTTGGCTGTTCGCCCTCACTTTTGCTACCCAGCATTTGCTGGGGGTCAGCGGCTATGACCGCACCAGCATTTGTCTGCCTTTTAAAACGTCAGACGCCGCGGACTTGGCCTACCTTCTCGCCCTGCTGACCACCAACGGACTAGCCTTCGCCCTCATCTGCGCCTGATAGGCCAAGATGTACACCAAAATCAGCGGCTGCAACTCGACGGTGACGCAGAGCGACCAGACAGTGGCCAAACGCATGGCGCTGCTCGTCTTCACCGACTTCACCTGCTGGACGCCAATTGCCTTCTTTATCGCCACCGCCGTCGCCGGATATCCGCTCATCAAAGTCACCAACTCCAAGATCTGTTGTACAAGATGTACAGGGTAGTGCGACGTGTGGGTGGGTGTCCCCTACCTAAAACTAACACTGTAGTGAAGGGTAATGAAGGGTGACTTACCTGCCTGTCCTGGAGCCTTCCTGTTGCTGGTGGAGTCCCTGGTGAGTGTAAATAAACCTGAAAAGAGAAAAGAAAACATTATTAATAAATTAAACAATTAGCAATTGTTTATTTGAACCTTCCCCCCCAGGTTTGCTAACTTGCTGTTGTGTTTGGGTCCGCCCAGGTGGCGCTAGTGTTAATTTGTCAGCCGACCTGGGCGGCCATGTTGGTTTTTCACTTTGCTAAAGGGCGTCGGCCAAGATGGCTGTTTGTTTTATGGTTTATCGTTTGCTGAAGCTGAACAAAGGAAATAAAAAGAAAATGTCTGATTCGCCCAACACCTGCTTGGTAATCGTTTTATCGTTTGGATGCTGTTGGATAACGCCAGTGACGGAAATCTAACAGAAACGTCACATAAGACAAAATAAAATATTGTAGCAATGATTTTTGTACTTATTTTTTTATTTTGTTATTTGTGTGACAATTTTGTTTTCTTATATTAAAGGATTCATCACTTGAATAGCAACTTGATAATATGGATCAATGGATTGCAATCGATTGATTTCTCGATGTCTTCCCATAGTTCGGTGTTTTGCTTCATCTAACGGGCAACGCTTACGAAAAGAATCACATTGTGATGATTAAGTGTTTCATTTTGAGCACCTTAAGATTCCAGTTGGTGATGCCAAATCCAATGGTTTTTATTCAACAGATTTTTTAGGCTGCGAATAATTCCTATAAACAAGTAAAATTAAACGTTTTGCGAGTTAAATTTATTTGTTTAGATTTCTTTTCTTTGCCTCTCATCTCTGCCTCGATGCATTAAATGATTTTGATTATTTCTAAGTGGAAAACATAAGCACTTTTCTCATAGACACTCTGCTGCCTGAATTTAAAGTGTACCGCAATGTGTTGCCATCCCAGTTGGCTGCATCAGCCTTCTGTCTTGCCAGGAAGATCCAAAACAAAGTTACTTGGGATCTAACTCTAGAAGTTTGCTGTGGTTATAAGGAAAAGGATATGAAGGATACGATGATCTATATGCTCTATGCGTTCGCAAAATTGGCAAATAAAGCATATGAGGTAAATATCGATTGTATATACAAACTTTTCTGATTTAAACACCTCATTGAGGTACAAATAAGGTCAAACCTTAGGACCTTGTTTTTTCTCATAAAGCGTTTTTAACATGACACCCTCTCATCTTTCCTGTCAAATTTATATTATTTACATTAATCAAATTTATTTGTTTCACTTCAGAGGCGCCAGATTGAAGTATTCGAGCAAGTCGACTTACCAAAACTTGAGCGGTTTGCCAGTTCTCACTGCAAAGGCAATCAATAATATAATTGCAGTGGGAATTTATAATAAACCTGGTATGCTTTGAGCAAAACATCGTATTAATTTTTTTATTATTGCTTTTTTATGTTATTTTTACAATGTTAAATATTTAGTGTGGCCATTAAATGGCATCGATATAGATGTTATAAAAATAAATTTGTGTTAAAATTGATTAATGAAATGAGTTTTATACAACTCGGAAATTTTAGCAGCCATTTTAAATGACGGAATTTAGGTAAATGTTACAAAAATTAATCCCACATAGCACACACTTTAAAAAATAAAGGTGCTATACAGTACCTAAAAAGAATTATAACTTGTCACTACTACAGCACCTTATTTTGTGCTAATAAGCACCCTTACAATGAGGTGCTGATAAGCACCTTTACTTAAACACCTATATAGATGGTGTTTACGAAGACCTTAAACACCTAAAGAGGTGCTATGGTTTAGGTGCTAATATGCACCAAATAAGGTGCTTAGGTTAAGGTACTAATAAGCACCTCATGGTAAGGTGTTTAGATAAAGGTGCTTATAAACACCAAATAATACCATATATTAAATTCTGATGCTACTAATACTTTAATTTAATAACATTAATACAGGAAATTGTATGAAATCATAAATTAAAATTTGCCTCACATTTACAATTGTTTTGTAAATCTAGTAAAGTTATTATTTCATCTAACTTTGTTAATTGAAGCTTAACTGTATACAGTACCTTATATACCTATGCTGTTGGCATTTAATAAAATAGTTATAATGCAAAAATTCTTTAAAAAAATAATTCATTTATTTAAATATGCAAATAGGTTACATTAACTTGAAATTGTATCTTTATGCTTGTAAAAACAGTTTATTTACTACAATTAATTACTATGTTTAAAAGTAATGTAGAAAATAAAGTGGTGTAAAATCAAACATTTTTTGAACTTTCGAGTAAGTTATTATTTAAAACGGCATAATTTAGTCAGTTTATATCAATTTCGTTGTAATCTGAATCTCTTGAGCTATTTTGTTTGGTTTTTTAATGCTGCAAACGTTTTGCCTGTAACCTTTTTAGCCACCCCCAAAAGACTTCTGGAATGGGGACATTTGTGATTACTACGTTAATTAGATACCGTGAGGCTTCCTCTTCAGAGGCTTATAATTTTCAGCTTTAGGGTTTAAGTGCACAAGGCTACGACAAAGGGCTGTCGTTCACCATTTTCGAACTTCATGAATTGACCAAGTTTGTTATTTCTATTCAGGCTCTTAATGACATCGGGAAAGGACCGCTGTCTGGCGCTGTCATGACCAACGAAGACGGTATGCAAGGTGATTTAGGTGTTCCAGCTGATGTTGCATTAGTGTCTAAGATGTGAGGCCTGCTTTCTCATCCCTCAGTACCAAGCAAGTCCCCGACAGATGTGAGATGTTCGGCGCGGTCTTTCAACAAGATTTCGGTCTCTTGGCAGCCTCTGGCTTCCGACTACGTCAATGGCATATTGCGTGGACACCGAGTTCTCTACTGGCCAGTTGATTCTTATGATGAAAGGTAAACAAGTTCTGATTTTTGGAAACTTAAATTTAAATATGACTATTAAGGATATGAAACGATATGTTAGATTTGAAAGGATATCTCCTGATATCTGAGAAGAACAATAGACATAATACTGAATTTTTAGGGAGGAAGAAACGTTTTATTTAGATTTCAATAAAATATAAATTTGCTAGAGAAGGCTAAGTGCACAATTAAAAGGTCAGGAGAAAGTCAGGGAAGAAAAGAAATAGTCAGATATAGACAGTGAAATATAAATTTGTTAGAGCAGGCTTCGTGCACAATTGGAAGGACAGAAAAGAGAAAAATATTTTTAGAAATTTCTAATGAATATGCTTCAGCGTCGATTTAACTGTAATGCTGGAGCTGCACAGAAAGAAACTACGTTTAGATTAATTAATATTAATATTCGAATTAATTCTACTATACATGTTTAAATTAAGTTGCCCATTTATTGTCAAACTTGGGAGGACGGTACAATAACTATTTTTAGATGATACAGTTTGTCCATAAAATTAATGTTGCGCATGACATTCAAGTAGAACCATATCTCATCATGTGTTTAGTGCCAGAGAGTCCAGCTGAGATCAGGTGTGTATTGGCATCTACTGAATAAGTCGCTGTCCACTGATTGCCACCACAAAACATTAACGGACAAATCGCTTATTATTCGGTATACATTATAGGTTCCCAACGGGGGCGGTAACGCCCTCTAGTGGGCGCTGTAGCTTTTCGTGAGGGGCGGTAGCGGGTCCAAACGGTCCATTGGTATAATTAACTATTATCTAAAAAGGGGCGTTGGAATTTTTTTTTTTGTAAAGGGGGCGGTAGTCCATAAAAGGTTAGGAACCTCTGGTCTACATCCAAGATCCTGCCAATGAAAAACAAGTTAGTTTCAGTTTGTATGAACCAATTTAAAAGGCTTTTTAGTTTTCCTGCAAGGCATTTGTATATTATCACTGCTAACGATATTATTTTATTTTATTTAGTTTGAAAATTTGATGTTCATCTAAAAGAAATAAAGAAATATAAATTTACAGATAT
>JAQGBN010000121.1:0-10610 GCA_034698465.1 Tachypodoiulus niger | reverse complement strand
AGTTGTGAACAAAATATTTCAAATCCAGAAAAATTTCGTCTATTTATCATCAGTTTCAGATAAATTTAATCTCTTCCTTGAAATGAAACATGATAACACATGCACTCATCTGAGGTTGCTAAAACAAAATTGATCACATGAATTCAAGAAAATAATTCAGAATTTGAGCAAATTAGTGCGCTTTACAGCTGGCCAAATTAAGTTTTCAGTAAAACGTCCAATTACCTTAAATTAGTGTTTTGTCCGGCTACGGTGAAAGGTTGTTGGAGTTGAATGTCAAGCTGTGAAAATTGGCCAAATCGTCCCAAGCCAGGCTAATCAGTCAGAAATCAAATAATATAGTCAAAATAATATCGAACTCAGCAGAACACAGTGCAATAATTCCTCAAGTAACACAACTATACCTCATTTATTGAAGAATGTAGAGGCTGAATCAGTGGTTGAGTTGCAGGCGGCAGATTTGTTACCTAAGATTGTTAGAACAACCCGTGAAATTAAATACAGAGTTTTGAAACGATCTCAGAGTCTGCAAAATGCCAAATTTACCTGAAAGTTATTTGAGCAGCTTGCAATGTTAGCAGGCAAAGGAGGCCGGTTGAAAACAGGCAACAGCATTGGTGGTTGAGGGCGCTGCTGTTGCTGCTGAGTAGGCCAGGAAGTCAACATAGGTCTTGAAGGGGGCGGGCCACCTAATCTCACGTTGATATCAAATCCAGGTGGAGGTCGGTTGAAGGATGGTGGAGGGCCAGAAAGTGGGGCCAGCTGGTGCTGAAATTCCGTGCGCTGGATTGGCGGTGGAGGTTGTTTGACATTAGGGAAACTAGGTGGTAGTTGGTCAGTATTTTGGCGAATTGGCGGAAAGCTTTGATGTGAATTTGGAGGTGGTACTGTATTTACAATAGACAGATTGCAACTTAATTTTTATTGACACTAGAGTTGCAACACATTAACTTTGAACAATCAGTAAACTACAGTAAATAATTGGGAAACCCCAAAAACATTTTTAAGAAATACAGAACATACCATTATATGGCTTGAAATTATGCTGATTAACGGTATGAGCCCAGGAATCATTTCCTGTCTATAAGTAAAATAAGAATTAGCAGCATTTGGAATACTGAACAAATTAATAAATAGCGTAAACCAATAAAGTAACTACAAAAAGTTTTTTGTTAGCTCATTCGGACATGCATGTTGAACATAAGAACATGTGAAAGAATTAGTGTGTGATGACTGCATAAAACAGACAGGCAAATTAAGTTTTAGCTTCACTAATATAAACTAAGTCTTATAAAATGATTCAATAAATAAACCGAATTGTTTCTTAAGAGAATTTACAATATGTTAATTATGTGGATATTAACTGGCCCGTTTTGTAGTAGCCATTGAATTAAAAATATTCCAATATTACCTGACAATAATCACAAAAGGGTTTAATCTAAAAAAGATCATGGTACAGGCAAGAACACGTTAACTGAAGAGATAAATTACCGATATTTAATTATAATAGGTAATAACTTACTTGAAACTGCACTTGCGGCAATTCGTGGGCCTTGGCTTCAAAAGCCAAACGAGGTGCAGGCTGTTCTCTCGGGGGAGGAAAAAGGTTCATGGGTGCCCCAAGATGATTGCCAATAGGCGATATCAGTGGTGGAATGGACATGAGGGGTGGTGGCCTACTTTGAAAGTCAGGCATGGTTGGTGGTGGTGGTGCGTGGAAGGATGCATTATGTTTGACTGGTGGGGGTTGGGTGAAATGATACTGTCCCAGGGAATTTTGAGATGGATTCAGTGGATTCAACAGATTGCTACTGGATTGTGTGCCAAATGAAGCACCAAAATGTCCCTCAGATGTTGGCTGATGCGGCATAAATTGATACTCGCTGGAGGCAGTTGAAGAATGGTCACTTGGATTGCTAATGACAGAAGACTGATTGTCCCATGAATATCCAGTTTTTGGCAATACTAAAGAAAAATATATTAAATATTAGCTGAAATTTATATAATATCACAAAATTCACATTGTTAAATGACATTTCCAAACACCAACGCCATCTATTTGGCATTTTGGGCAAATAGTGAACATTATCTTAATGTTGGTAAATTTTTCAAGAAACACAAATCAATCATAAATTCTTCATTTATTTTACACGTTACCATTTAATGTTATGTATATAACCAAGATAAAATAAATTAAAAATGAACATGATTCAATTGTGCATTTATGTGTTCCTGATAAATTTGGTGTTTCAGCAAATACTGTAAGTTAACCATGCCCATCTAGTTTGTTCCCAATTAATTAAATTGTAACACATTTTAACGTTTATTATCAAAAAGGTAAAATAAATCGTTTTGTAAAGTTTGTTATACTGAACAACTCACACAATCTACCGTCAACGGAGCATAAATTTATGAAACAAAATCGCGCCAAATTATTTTGTTTGAGTGTGTTGCATTCTGGGAGAAATAGGTTACCCAATATCAAACAATTAAGTTGCATTCAAATGCCTTTTTAGTATAAAAAGGAATAAATATGCTAAATTTCGTCAATAAAACTAAAAATAAACAGCAAAGGGAAATGAACTATTGTTTCAGCATTTATAATGTTCTCTACCGTGATGAAGATTAGATATCAATTGAATCTGGAATAATTTACCAACTCCAACAAACGACAGACAACAATAAAAGCATTACCTTCAGAGGACGGAACAATTGAACCTTTGAAATGAGGATTGATGAGAATCTTCCTAGACGCCTTCTGTTCAGAGTTTGTTGAGCTGTCACTATCTTGCAAACTAGGAGCCTGATTAACAAACTCATAATATAAATTTCCATTGCCTCATTCAACAAAAAATAACATAAGTTAAAGAATACCAACCGAATCACTATGTTGCTGGAAATGGGTTAAATTGCTATGGATGATCTCCTGGTGACGAGGCATTAGTGAGCCTTCCTTATAGTTCCTATCATAATCTCGGTTCCTGAGTTTATCCCTTTCTCGATCCCGATTTCTATCTCGTTCTCTGTCCCGAGGCGAATCTCTAGCAGATTCTCCCCTATGCCAGGGCTTCTTCGACTGTAATCGGTTTGATCTTTCCAATCTGGCAGCCTCTTCGTGGCTGATTACCGCCTCTAAGAATGGATAAATTGGTCAAGTGTGTCAAAATCATAATTTGAGTGAAAAATTAAAAACTGAGTAATACGAAAAAGACGTACCTAATGAATCAGGTATATTGGGCCTTTTCTTTGCAGTGGACACACTGATGACATTGGACCGTTCAGTTCTGAATCGTCCCCTGCCGGATTCTTCTTCGTCTTCACTTTCAGAGCTCTCGTTCTTTATACTGGGGTTGTATTGCTGAAATTTTAAAATGTTTATAAGCGGGGTGTAGGAGTCTAGCTTGAGCTTGTGCTGTAGTATAAAATAGTTCTGCCAATTAGCAATAACCAAATTAACAAGTAGGCCAAATCATACACGTTGAAGAAAGTACATTAAGAATTCAAAACTAATTACTTGTTCTCCTTCATTGTCCACAGTGCTGTCATAACTCTCTTCTTGTTTGAATCCATGTTCTGCATTTTCCATGGATTTTTCGTTATCAATAGAATTGCCTCTGATGTTCTGCAAGTAGCCACCACATCATTAAGCATTAAATGGTACAATCAAATGAGGCTTACATATTATATTTCATAATACAGCGTACACATTGATTGCAATTACCACAAACTGCTGCTTTTGTTGTCTTAATGCTCTCTGCTGCTGAACTTTTTGTTGTTCCTGTTGTTCCTTATTTCGCTGCTCCTGCTGCTTCCGCTGTTGTTGTTGTTGCTGCTCATGTCTCCTTTGCTGTTCTTCGCGCTTTTTTTGCTGTATTTGTTGTCTATGATTTTTTTGCTTTTGTAATTCAAGCTTTGGTTGGGCAGCTTTATGTTGCTGAAGCTGCCTATGCTTGTCGTCCCTGTTCTGCTGTTTGCGTACTGTTGAGGTCAAGCTTGGCCTGGCCTTTGGCTTGACAGTGAAAGATGAGGTCGATTCATCTCTTGCATCTTGCACTCCACTATCGTCAAATTCTAAATCTGTATCCACCACTAAATCTAGCACAAATTCGTTGGTAGATTCTTCCAAACTGAAAGAAATCAGAAAATTAAATGGTTCACCTTTTGTTAGTCATAACTACTAAAATCAACCAATTAAGCATACCCTGATTGAATCGCATCATCTTGGGAAACCTCAACATATTCCACATCGTCATTAGAGTCAATATCAACGGGATTCCCTTCTTCATCCACATATTCAAATTCTTGCTCCTGTTCTTCATCATCATCAGCTGCTATAATAATAAATCCAATTAAAAACCTTTCACTTCCCAATGAAATACTCCCAAGCATTCAACTCAAACATTTGAAGCACTTCTCTGGTCTTTCACATAACTACTGACAATTTTGAGCTTACAATCCATGCAGAAATGTACAATAATTGCAATGAGAAAATAAGACCTTCATATATGCGCATCAACCTTTGCGAAAGACAAAGAGCTAAAAAAAACTGCTTACAATACAGTTGTTGTTGTTGAGTGTTACTACTTGACATCAGTGAAATCGTTCTTTCTCTTGCTCGATTTGACCCTTCTTCGTCACTGTCACCAAGGAGTGCATTTTCTTCTTCATCGTCAAGATCTTCTAGTTCCCCAAGGTCCTAAAATGAAATATTATAGGAAGATTCAAAGAAATGCAAGGTAAAGTTAGTAATGACAAGTGATTGCTGGTTCTAAACAAGTCAAAATGCATTCATTGGTATGGACTATCCATAAACGCAAATCGGAGGTCGTTTATCTGTCGCTAAATGTCTGAAGGTCACTTCAATAAGCAAACTATGCAGGCCATTTATTCGGCCAACTTTATAAAATTACCTTAAAATTGCCATCGTCGAGTAGATCTTCCTCTTCGCTAGAAAAAAATTAACAAAAGAAAAGGGTCATTCACTGACAAGCAGTGGTTTTAACGTGCGCAGTTTTTTCCTTCCGTTCACTTTCCCTGTATTGTTGTCACATTAAATGCTATCCCGTTAAAGCCTTTGACAGTTACGCTAAACGATTTATAGGGCATAAGATACGTACAGATCTTCAGGCATTAAATAACTTTAATTACCTTGCCATGGTTGTAAATATCAAATCACAGCGACGCCATTACTGTGAAATCGCGAAAAGACGTCAACGCCATCTTACGAGAAAACGTCGTTTCAACTTGGTTGGTTACGACGCTCCATCCTCGGCATTTAAATTAGACAAGCCTTTCCAACGTAGGTTTCTAAAATAAGCTAATGACTGAGCTTGTGGTCCACTGTGGTTAATATTATTTAATGCATTTATAAAGGTGCACCCTGTCATTAGCCGATCTATCCAAGAAAAATTGAATGTCCCAGATTGTCAAGTGTGTACGTGTACTCAAAGGTTAGCGGGAGAATTAATAGTCCTTTTAATAACCACGCTTTTATCGAATATGAACCAAAAATAACATTTTTAGTAATAGTGTAAATTTTGAAGTTTTTAATACTGTTTTTATTTCTGTATCGTCATCACTCATTAGACACCCAATTAAGTGTACAACGTTTCAAATTAATCAACTTATCAACGATCAACTTAACAAAAAGGAGGTAAAATTATATCAAAAAAGTCGCATAATTTTGAAAAAAAAAAATATGCTAAAAACTACTGTACAAATTTTGCAAAATGATGCTAAATCTATTGCAGAGAATTTACATAGTTTCGCAAAAATGTCGAATTATTTCGTTAAAATACTGCATACCATCATCAATACCATGATAACTAATTCGCCACTTAAGCCACGTTTCGTGCTTCAGGGTACTTACAATTTTCCTTTAAAAAAAATTGCTTACAAAGTTTCACAGGGTAGCCACACCTACATTAATTAGTAAGTCATGAAATGTTGCCACTGGACATCTATATATAAATGATGAATTTGTAAAACTTATATATTCAGAAAAAAATATACTGTCACTATTTTTTAACCAATTTCATTAGCCATAATTCATTATTTGCATAAAACATGCTCACTAAAAATAATACGGACCATAAAAACGTTTTGTTCAAAAATTAAAACAGTTACTTCCTGAAATTCGCAAAGACCTAAAACAAAGACAAGTCCGAGGTTTAAACTGTAGAAAAATTAAATCGTAAATTTAATCATCTATGTACGATAATGCCTACATTACAAATAAATTATTAAAGTATAAATGGCAGATGTCCAACGTTGACATCGGAATTTATTATTCAGACAAATTGACGAATCGCATTAGAATCGTTTATCTATGAAGCTTTAAGGGAGACACGAACATATAAAAATTGGACAAGTTTACCACTCGAATAGAAGGGATACTTATCATACGAAATTATAAAACCTACTCAAGATAAACAGCACATTTTTAATCCCTTTTCCATTGAATTTGGTAATACAGTTTCTCCCTATAGCGTTTTAATCGTGTTTGCTCTGTATTCCATGCCAACGTTTTAAAGCATACACATTTTGCACGACATTTTATAAACAAAAATATCAAATGTGGTCAAATGGATATGCATACATTTCTGACTGACGTTAGTAAATGACATTATTAAACAGTTATTTAAATGGACAAACAAACATTTCTTTAAAAAAATCTTCACAACGATTAACTTTGATATCTTGTACCATTATCAAATACATTTTAAAAACAATGACATTTTATCGATTGATTACCAGCTAAGTTTAAAAAAAAAAAAAAAAAAAAAAAGCTAACAACTCTTTTGACTTTTTTTAGAAATAAGTAGGCTTGTCCATTTGAATTTCACTTCCTTTGCACATAAGTGTAAGATATACCAGGAGACAAATCACAACAATCGAAACCGTCAAAAACGAAATCCAACAGACGAACATAAACTTTCGTCAGAAACAGTTTGCATGTTATCAGTAAAATGAACTTCGGTAAAACATCATCTTATTATATAACAGCAATTTACATTCAGTTAGACTCATTGGATATAACAGTTTTAAATTTGCAAACTCAGACGTATATATAGCAATATTTTTAAACCTGTGTTAAATATCTGAGAAATTGAAGAATTTTACCATTGATTGGGCGGAATTTCGTGCTAGCGAAAAGAAATTTTCCAGCATCTTCAACTTGACAAAACTTTGCATTTTCTTAAAAACTATGAAACTTCACTAATGATGCAAAGGAATTTCGCTAGATTTCCAGAAAAGTCTGACAAAAACATTGCTAAATCTAATATTCGCCACATCCGATTTACATGTATTTTAAACAAGGTTGATTGCTGATATTTTTCACATTTGGTCGTAGCGTGGGGATATTTTCTTTCTTAAAGAAACCACACTTTCAAAGCTACTTCTACAAAAGTATGATTTACCATTGGCAGAGTGTTCGCTATACCCGGTGTCCACTGAATTACCACATTTATTTGCGTTCCAAACAGACTAAACGCTCTTTGTATAAAATAATAATAATAAAAAAATCATAAAAAAGTACAAAAAGTGGTAAAGTTAGACGCTTGGTTAAACATGATGTACACATTGACAAAAACAAACATGCACATAGAATGAAAAACTATTTTACAGGGAATGTACATGTCATAGCGGTTTTTAAAAATATAAAACCTTTCGCCATGTGCTAACAGGACACCTGTATATATTAAGGCAGATTTGATAACGGTCCTAGAACTTGTGATATGAACAATTCCGCCCATTTACGGAGCCTTCACTTTTAAACGGCTTACATGTAAAGGCACTTAAACAGGTTCCTTTTTCCGTCCATTATTTAGTGATATTGCACATCGATTCAACATTCGAGTTCGATTGCGATTCATATAATAACGTTTAATATTCTAAAACCCTTCAGAAAAACAGGTTTAAACAAACATTTTCGGCAGTTCTTTCAGAAAACTTTTCCAAGAGGCACTAGTGAAGGCGGCATTATTAAATGTGATCAAACGCACTACTTACAAGTTGCAATAAAAACAAAATTCATGGCTCACTAATGTATGTTTATAAATTTAAGCAACCATAAACATGAATAGAAAAAGTCTTGAGACATTAGGGGCTACTACAATTTAGAGCAGAATCTAAAGATTTTTAAATAGGAGTTCGAATAAGTTCTGAAAACAGTTTGAAACAAAAACGTGATTTTGCTTCACAGCTTCCTCCAATTTGATACAAGTTTTCCATTAAATGACTTCTAATGCTTGTAATGTAAGTTAGATTCGCTAATCAACTAGTCAACGTGTGTGCAGCAGCAAACACATGGAACTCAACGATAATCCGGATTTGCGGTATACAATTGTTGTGCAACAATGTAAATCATTCGTTATATTCTGGGTGGGATGAATTGGCATTTTTGAGGTGAGTTCTTTCATAAATGCAAAGGCACGATATCTAAGGCACGATGCAATGATATATATTGAAATCAAGTTCAAATTTAAATTTTCCATTATTTATACATAGGGGATGATTCAAAAATACTGATTCCATTAATTTTGCCAATACAACATAGCCGAAGCATCATATATAGACAGATATTTTTGGAGCAATGGTTTTAAAAATCACAAAATCAAAATGTATATTTTTAAAATTAGTGATCTTAAAATTATGAAAAGAAATGCAAACATTTTCAGAAATATTTTTCTTTAAATGGTTTACTAGTGTCGCTAAATTCATTTTATATTCTTTGGAAATTTTCTGTTTATTTATTAGAAAATAAGCAAACGTGGAAAAATTCCAAAGTTTGATTTAACAAGCGCTTTGCATCTATGAATTTGGATATTTTCCATGTTTCTTTTTTTAAAAAACGGAGCTTTATCCAATTTAGCAGTGACAGTTTATCGAAAAGACAAAAACGATCATTGAATATTTTGTATTTCGAAAATACTTTCGCTCATGCTTAAATCGATGCTCATTTTATGCAAAGGCAATCATTTTTATGAACGCAACGGCAAAAGTACTTTTGAATCACCCTGTAACATCTCCAAATCGATGTTTCAAAACGTTCACAATACGTATTATATTGATAAGGCTGATAAGGCACAATGATCTATAATTTCTGTTTCTAAAAGGATTTTCGGATTAATTTTGTAGGACTTATGTAAAGTTTATAAGTTCAGTAGCTTACACGAATTTCAATAGAGAGGATAGCAGATTTGCAAATAACATTTGTGGATCAAGGAAAACCGGCCTAAAACAGCATTCAACAAAAACTTAAAAATGGGCAATTTTAAATACTTTTTGAAATTATTTCGGGAATCATAATGAAATGCAAATTATTTGGTATGTAGCAACATCTGGTGCCTTTATAGTATACATTGATGCTGTATTTGATGATTTTCTCAGCCAAAAACAAAACGTGTGCTTTAGGTTAAAATCAAACTAAGATTTTATGGGTGAATGGCTGATTACCATAACTGCAACTATTTATCAATGAAATTTAATTCTGAAAATCTATTTTACTTTACGTGGTTATAAATACATTGATGTGCAAATGAAAATAGAGTCTATGTCTGATTGCAACTAACAATGTACATGGAGTTATTAAATGAGTTACACGCTAGGAAAACTGTAATAGCTGTTTTAGTATAAAGCTTGTCCTATTTGAATAAAAGATGGTAAAAAACGAACATTTCACGTTTAAGCATTTCAATACATCCCAGTAACTTTAAATTAGGATGAAAAGATTACTTTCACTTTTGAGGAATTAGGATGGAATTTCCCAGAACAGCTTCAACGTCGTTTTCATCATACGAAACTGCATTAATATTAACATGTTTTATTTTTACCGTCGCTTTTTCTTCTTGAAATTATTGCCTGTTGATGATTATGAAAAATAATCCACGTCCTATTCCATATTCATAACCATTTTACTATAAGAGCATTTGCACTAGTTATGACTAACAAAATTATGTTAAAGCTTCATATTTGTATTTTAGCACAACAAAAATATTTTGACAAATAGTCCAAACATTGGACAACATCTTTGTTTCACAGCAAATTTCACTTCTCATATTTATAGAGGAGCGACTTCCTAATTGTTGGAAAAGCGTTCATCTTCCCTTGTCACTTATTTGACAACATTTGAGAAATTTTTAACCTTCCATTTCATCTTCTGTCGGTAACATTAGAGATGAAACCAACCGGATTACCTGCATGAGTGTCATCGGGGTTTTCCTGCTGCAGTTGCTAAAATGGCCACGTCCTTCGGTCAGGACCTAGTTTTCGGCACCTTTGCAAGTGAAGAGCATCACAGAGCTTCATCTCCAAGTTCCAGCATCATTCCATTCTTTTCAGGTTTATTGAGAGGCTCCCTTTCGAACTCATCAAAAGGACGCTTCCGTTTGAAGAAGCCCACCTGGAATTCAGGTAAAAAAATTATCTTTCGAATACTTTAAAAAAACAATTGCAACCGAAAAACTATGTAAACAATGACCATCTATTTACCTTCCATAAAATAAGCACTAACATTGAGAGAACAAAAACTCCGGTTAAAACAGCAGCAGCTATAATCCACCATGGGACCCGCTTCAGCGCAGTCCCACCATCGGTTGGATTCACCA
>JAQGBN010000120.1:0-10632 GCA_034698465.1 Tachypodoiulus niger | reverse complement strand
TGTTATGTAGTAATCACCATGACAGACAAACATTTTCTCACAATTTCATTGCATTTAAGCTATTCAGGGAAAAGTTTTTTCCTGCAAAAATATAAAACAAACAAAAAATTAAATGATTGCTTTCAATGCAATATCTACGTTTTTGACCTTATGAGCAAACACGCATACTATACAGCAAGATGCACTGAATTAGATTAATATGTTTGTTTCTCTAATAACGAAACCTAATTTGGATTAAGTTAGTCGTTTATTACTACCTGCTTACATTAGTGTTGATTTCGAGCCTGCGACGTGATTCTAATTCTCATGGGTGAGTTCAGTAAACTTCGCAATTTCAAAAGAATGCAAGCTTTAGCACGAATAATTGCAGGAATCTGTAAATAGGTGTTGTTTTTATTATGTTTTAACTAACATCAACACTTTTTTATTTAATTGATCGAAATTGGTTTTGAAAACAACCAAATTTGAAATGTTGATAGTGATAAAATGATGATTATGCATTGAAGAATTAGCGTTTTTGATTGAATATAATATACAGAGTCAATAATGAAATGTTGCTATCTTTGGATTGTGTGCGACGGCCAAGTATCTTCAAATACTTTCCAGAAATTTCGATTGTCATCTTATAAGCTAGACTTGCGAGATATTTTCAGTTACATCAATGGGTTTTTATCAGCATTTTGTAATTCCGCAGCATATGGTCTAGTAAGGGGTCATCCATAAAGTACGTAACGCACTTAGCTGTCCGGTTTCATGGATGTTCTTATAATGTAGATGTGGTTAATTTTATTTCTATAACTAACATTCCGACAAAAAAATTGAAGGAAAAAAACTGATTGATAATATTAATTAGTAACACTGATTTAATTGTATGCAAACTTTAGATACTTCACGTGGAATTTTGGCTACTGGAAATCCCAAAATGTGCAGACACCACAACCTGTGTATCCACTTTTTGGAAACATGCTCGCCATGTTCAAAAATGTAAAATATAATATATTATTATTTCCGATATTTTGTCGTTTTTCAATTCGCTATTAGCTGAAAAAAATTAATAACGCACGTGTACATGAATATCGTTTTACAGACAGTTGCTGAAAATGAAATGACATATCTGAAATCGTTCGGTAAAACCTGGGGGTAAGCATTTTTACAATAATTCACCGACAAAATCGCAAACAAGATTCTCGAACTAGATTATCTGCGTTTTCAAAGCACATACACGGGTCGAAAACCAGAATTGCATACAGCGGACTTGGAGCTCATAAAAATGATTGGAATTAGAGATTTTCATAATTTTGCTGAGAGGCGGGTAAGACCAATTATAAAATATACTAAAGCCATTCCTGTTACTTGTTATTTTTAACTTGTTTGTTGCCATTTAGAAAATAGCTGGGGTGGGTCCTATAGCTCGCTATTTTTTGAACATGATGGAAGGAAATGAATGGAAAGCTCATCGTTCTCTTCTAACTCCTACGTTTTCCGCAGGGAAGATAAAGCAGGTAAATAGTTGTTGCAATACTTTGGTCCCAAACACGATGATCATTATCTGAATGTAATCAGTATTGCTTTTCAGATGGGCGTTTTGATTGAGGAATGCAGTCGAGAGTTAAGCCAGTTTATTCAGAAGTCGATCGAAGATGGGAAAACGGAAATGGAAATGAAAGAGTAGGTGATACCTAATCTGAAATATAGCTAGTTGTTATTTGATTCGAAATACGGCAACTATGTGCAACTTAATGTATATCGTGTCTCAAATCCCAATGCAACTTGTTTGAGACATTTTTGATCAGGGAATGCTAAATTTAAAACGTAATCCTCTTCCTTTCCTTAACCTGGAATTAACCTGGAATATTTAAAGGTCATGCGCACAATTTTAAGATTGAAATAAATTCCTGAGTGATCAATATCTATCACTCACACTTTCCTCTGCTCTTTTTTATTTATTAATTTATTTGGTATGAATCTTTAAATGGCAACGTAAAGAATGTCATTTTTTATTTATTTTGGAAATAAATGCAGAAATTTAAATAATTTAAATGCAGTCCCATAGCGGACGACGCTTCTTCATGATGGAAAATAATACTATTTGCAATAACTAACGATTGTAAATTGTAAAATAACAAGTATAAAATACTAGAAACTAATATCTCACCAGTTGGATGATTTTAATCCAATGAAATGCTCTGTAGTTTTTCATTTGTGCCTAACACAGTCAACTCTTTTTTGCAGTGTATTTTCTTCTTTTACGATGAATGTTATTGCATCTTGTTGTTTTGGGTATAAAATAAATCACCAGAATCCAGATGATGATCCTTTCCTAATCCATGCAAAAATATTGTTTACCGGCAAATTTAACGCCAAAATACTTTTTGCGTGTAAGATAAAAACTTTTGTTTCCTTAATTAGTCTAGTGCATTAGATTTTATGGCATTGTAATCATCGGCACATTTTTCATTGCAGTTTTGTTACCCTCATTATTTAATTTGTCTGGGCTAACCGTTTTTCCGTTGAAAGCATTTGACTTTTACAAGAAAATGGTAAAACAAGTGATAGCGATGAGAAAGGAGAATCCAGCAAATGTAAGCTTGGCTTATTCCTGCTTTTACCGCATTTTTTTTTTTTTGGTCAGAAATTTGCTACTCAATGTTGTACTGAGTAAAATTGTAGTACATGTATTAATTTTGATATATGTTCTTTCGTCATTTGTTAAGAGACGTGGGGATTTCCTCGACCTTTTATTGGATGCCGAAACGGATGGCTTTGCTGATTCAAAACCAGAAGACAAAAATCAGCAAGGTGTTGACCTAAGCCATTACGATATAGGATCTGAACTTAAAACTGAACGAAAAGCGAAAATCGATAAAAGTATGTTGCATAAAAATATTTATTTTGAAAATTGCAATGAGAGGAAAGCATTCGGTTGATATAAAATCCATTTATATTTTGTCCTCTTTTCTTGCTAAATGTGAATATTTCCATATTTTATTAAATATGTTACTTGTTCAAGCGGTTAATAATGTAGATCGGGGTATAATATCTTCAGATTTCTTTAGACGAGATCAAAAGTTGGGCGGGTTTCACTTCAGAATGTAATATGCTTTTCATTCGATAAGAAATGCGAAATCGGAAAAAATGACTATAAATAACAAAAATGCATAATTTAGACACAATTAAATTGAAAATGACCTGGTTTTTATTTAATTATTATGACTAACGAACATTTCCTTAACGAACCTTTACAAGTACATTCAATTAAATGTTTCATTTCAGTTATGACTGCTGATGCCATGGTTGGACATTCAATCTTATTTTTACTGGCTGGCTTTGACACAACTGCAAGCACAATAAGTTTCGCTTCTTATTATATGGCCATAAATCCTGATTGCCAAGAAAAACTTGTCGCAGAAGTTCAAGAAACCTTAGAAAAACATGTAAGTGTACTTCAGAGAGTGTTAAATATGGGCACACTTAGTCATGTTCTTCCTAACATCTATAAACAAGAGCAATCGATTTGGCAACGCCAACAGAAATGCTGTTGATTCTTTTGGGCATTCGTTTCATTTCGACTCGACATCCGTTTTATTAGGGCAAATTAAATTATGATACCGTTGGGGAAATGCAATATTTGGACAAAGTCATTTCCGAAACGCTGAGAATCCATCCACCCGCAATAATGTACGTTCAAGGAACTTGGCCATTTCAAAGGAATTGCTCAATTTGAAACAAATTGAATATGTTGATGTTCCTTACAGGACTGATCGCCGCTGTTTAAAGACTTCTACTTACAATGGCATAAAAATAGAGAAAGACATGAATGTGTCCATTGCAATCTATGCCGTGCATCATGATGAAGACAATTACCCTGAGCCAGAAAAGTTTGACCCGGAAAGGTAAGATTTTAAATTCTTAGAAAATGATCCTCCGATCAACACTTTTGTTTGAATAAATATTATTTTAACAGATTTAGCCCTGAGAATAAAGCTAAACGCAATCCTTTGAGTTATATACCTTTTGGAGTCGGCCCTCGGAATTGTGTCGGAATGAGATTTGCGTTGGTTGAAGCCAAGATCGGACTTGCCAACTTTTTCAAAGAATATAAAGTATCCCCGTGTAGTAAAACAGAGGTAAGTTTTGGATATTATTACTGGCGCCACGTATCTCAAATGGCACATTAGATTCTGAAATTTCCTTTCTTACATTTTGACAGTTGATAAGTACGCTCGTATGTTATAGTTGAGCTGCAAAAATTAAATCAAGAGTGCTCCATTTATCTTATGCATTGCTTAATATTTGATATGTACCATTTCTTTTTTGTTAGATTCCATTACAAATGCAGAAGGCAAATGGATTATTAAAGCCAGTTAATGGTGTCTATCTTAATGTGGAAAAAAGAAGTTAATGTAATTAAAAATGGAAAAATCGTCTCTTTTGGCAGTAGATACAAGCGAATAACAAAATTTTGCGGTTTGAAATTTATGATTTTCAACAATAAAAACCGTTTTATATTTAAAGCTAGTGCGTTTTTCTTTAATAATTAACATCAAATTCAGAAAGCCAGGAATTTAAAGGTGACTCCCAAAATGGAGCTGCGCCACAGAGCTATTTTCTTATGTTCTGCAGTGTGGCTTTGTATTTGACTAAGGGTGAGACAAAAGGTATGCCCACCATGTGAAAAGTTTACTTATTCATTTTGTCTTTAAATACTTAATAGCACCGCTCAACCTACCTTTCCCATGTAGAATTGGTCGTCCACTAGGGTATATTTCGTATTTCCTACCATTTGAAAACGTCCCGTTCATTTATAAATAAAGAAATAAATAAATTTGAAAAAAAAAAGACGTTCTAAACCTCTGACGCCCATCTTCTGAGTTAAACCGCACGTGCGCACGCGCCTTCAGAGATTTCTTGAAGTTCCATTTCGAATTTGTTTATTTATTTTTGTATATAAATAAACGGAATGTTTTCAAATAATATAAAATATAAAATATAACCTAGTGGATGACCAATTTTACACGGGAAAGGCAAGTTTAGCGTTGCTAAACTAAAGTATTTAAAGACAAAAATAATTAGTAAGATTTTTGCATGGTGGGCATACCCCTTGGGCCCAGTTTTTCTCCCCTTTAATGACTGATGTACACAAACAATAATTGATATTGTTCGAAGAGTGACCCACCAAGACTGATCAGTTATCGATCCTTTTTATTCGGTTTGCAATATGTACTTTTGTTGCACATGTATTTTGTACACGTTTTCAATCACGTATTTGTTTATGACTTGACCAACCTTCCGAACCTTTACTGGTTAATCGTTACCACCGAGAACCATGAAATATTCCACAAAAACTGCTAATCAAAATTATTACCAATGCAGATTGTCTTCAAATGTAAAATGGATTACTAGCTCGTTCTTAATGGTTTTATTATTATCATTATTATTAAATTTTATCCTTGAAAATAGCCAGGTACCATGAACTGCGCACATTGTACATATTCAAGGACAGTGATACGTCTTGAATTTTATAATGACATGTTATAAAACACTTAATATTTCATTGTTAACGGTAACTAAAATGCAGTGGGTACACACTAAGGTTAAACCAGCACACTCTTTTCCACGTTATTGTTCGTAATTGACACCTTTTTGTGTGAGCTGAAGTGGTCTTTGTTTTCAAGACATGGCATAATTTTTAAATTGTTCTACGCAACTTTCCAGAGCTTGCGTGTATATGGCAGTCTCCAAACATATTAGCGATATTGGCGTCAAACAATAGTTTAAACAGGATAGTGTTCAACAAAATAGCGCTAAAAGCCGGTTCCATGGTTGTTGGGCGTGGGTGGGGTATTCACCCCTCACCAACGGTCTAACCACGGTTTTGGTGGAGCGAAATCGGCTAAAAGGGGACGAAAAGCTGAGGGGAGAATTCAAATTCTAAACTAATTTGTTTATTCAAATGTTTATTATAATTGATCTATTGTGATCTAGTTTTTAAGAGAAAAAAAATTGGCGTATGGCGTTTCCTTCCTTTATAACATTTCTTAAAAAAACATTTATAGCAATACCAATGAAAATTTATCATTGTTATAACAATAATCGCTTACGGCAGTGTTTCTCAATCTATGGTACGCAGACCACTTCCGGTCCGCAGTGGTGTGCCAAGCGGTCCCGGGACTATTACCAAAAAATATTTTTTTTAAAATTTGATCCACAGATAGGCAGGCACACAGAGAAAAACCGTATTTTACTCTCAAACTGTCAGAATGGAACACTGCACTGTGTAATTTGTTAATAAGGTGCAGTCCACACAGTGTCCATCAAAAAGTAGTCTTTTTGATCCACTCATCCCACCCCTCACCCTATACTCAAGTGGTCCGCCACTAGGTAAAGCTTGAGAAGCAAATTATTACGGCGTTTAATTTATTAGTAATACATGCATACTGAATTTGTAAACACAATTTTTATAAAATTGCAGGCAAAAATTCAGTACTTTAAAAAGTTTTAAAAAATAATAATAATAATAATTTTTCTGATAGAAATGTTAACTAAAATCCGTCATTTGTTATCATGGTTTTCAAAATTTTCATCTACAGCGTGTGCTTTATTAATGTTTGTAGACATTTTGATAGATCATGTTGATAATTTATCAATAATTTAAATACATGTTCTGGCAATATGAGTGTTATAGCTTCGCTATTACTTTCTTATTTTTTAAAAAAAAGTATCATAAATAGTGGACTATCTAACGAATATTTATTGCGCATTATATTGATGGAAAAAATACTAATAATTAGTACGATCTAAATCAATTTCAACACGTTTCAATCATGATCATGGATGACCAAATGAATCTGGACAACTGACATCGAAGAACATTCTGTAATCAAGACTAGTACTGACGAAATTGAAGCACTGCACTGGTTCAATTGGTGCTGATATTTGCCATGATGCAAGTTGTTAATATTTGCACAACGCAGACTAAAAACCAGTAAAGTTTTGTCAATAATGCTGAAATGACGTCACTACTGAACCAGATATCGTGGGAAAATATGGATAAAAATGCATTATATTGCCATCCAAATCCATAGAAAAATATTGTATAGGGCCTAACAATGAATTGGTGATGGCTCTAAGATTTGGTACGTGGATACCTTGATCGAAGTCCGAACATAACCATGAAGATGCAGATCTTGGTATTTACAATAGGATTTGAATGTCTATAACCACTCAATCGACCTTGCAAGTTTCGTAGTTATGTAACATGTAACATGTAATAATGATGGGATCATTGCATTTTTTAACGAGGCTATTAATAATGGATGTTAGTACATGTATATTATTTTTTTTAGAATTTTAAATTAGGATTCACACACCATGCATAGCGCAACCTTTAAAGGAATTTTTTAAAAAAAAATTTCAAGTACGTCTACCGATGATGTTTGTCATCTAATGTCATCGATTAAATTGAATAAGCGTGTTTATGTTGTTAACCTTGGTCACCACTAGGCACTGGTTGAGCTAGTTGATGGTGTTCACCCAAATGATGGCCCCCATTTAAATTTGAACGACTTATCAGAGATAACCAGATGGTCAGCATCGTGCGATGGGCATTTTTGTCAGTGGAGGTGTTTTTACCCAATTTCCTGCTCTCCTTGCAGCCAATCAAAAGCAAAACGAAGCAAACAAGGCTGATCATAGCGCAATCGAAGGTATGTGAAGTTTTGAGGATGTGAGCATAAATGCGCGCAACAAACTATTCTACACTAGAAGCAAGTCGAAAAACGTAGTTCGAATGCAAAAGTTATTGCCATTTTTCGAAGAAATATTAGCCGCAACGCAATGTTTCGCCCAATTTAAAAACCTACACTACAGTAACATCCCTACAGATCACACTTCATTGACAATGTCATAAATGCGTTTTATGGTTCCGAAAATAAATCCAACGTAAAAAAAAAAACATCGCCACCTGACGACGAATATCAAGCAGCGCAACGCTGTTTTGGAGCCACGTGCTTCCCTCTAATGACAGCAACGTGCGATTCGAATTGTGTCATCAGCAAGAAGTTGCGTGCAAAACGAAAGTTATCGGAGGTGAAGCGGCGGAAATCTCGCCGGTGAAGTTCGCGTGTGAAGTTCGGCTAGATTGTATCAAATTACCGTCCTGGACCCTAGTGTCAGTTATTCGGTAAGCTAAACACGTTCAATTAACTCCTACTTTATCTTAACGTTTGACGCACCTGTGATTGTTGAACGAGTACGTGCGAGATCAGCCCTGCCGTCCGAAACCGTGCCTTCGGCCGCATGGCATGGCGCCGGCACGCTCCTAGTAGGAAGGGCGTACCCGGTACCATACCGTTGTTTCGTGACCTTATTTTTTATATCGCTTCTTGTGATATCGAAAGTTGTGCTATGGCAATCCATAAATATAAACGGGCTTTGGTGTCAGAATTATGGCAATATGCCGCTCTAGGTTGCTGTAATTGCAAACTATTTCGCCCCAAGCGCATCCTTGTTCTTTTTTTTGTCTTTTTTTGTTGGCGGATTTGACACTTGCAACATGAGGCTGTGAAAATATGGGACCGGATAATGAGAGGCGTAATTGCGTTGCAACATGTTCATTGTGTAGGTGTTTTATTGACATCTGGTGTTTTACGTTGGATATAACCTTGCGTAATACCTCGTTCACACCAGACTATTATGGTTAAAGGGAATATGCATTGGGCGAATTACGGTTAGAAAATTCACTCCGAAGAAGGGGTGATCACACCACATGCGCACACGAATCATGTAATGTGTAGTGCATTATGGGAGGCATCTTTTTTTACGTTCCGTTTGAGTGAGAGCCCACTCAGCTATGCGAAACAGGTTGGAAAAGTATGAAAGCACTCTTGAGTTGAGAGCTGAGAGCGAAAGTTACCATCGAGAGCAATCTCATGTGTTCTGTCCACTTGAGTGTTTACCTCTCTTGTCATTGGGTGGGTGGAAAGGGAAATCGCGAAATTAGCTCTCAGAACCGCGTCGACTTTGACAGTTTGAGTGACAGTCCATCAGATGCGGAAATGATGTAAACATACATGTACATGTAGCTTTAAAAACATCAACAGGGGCGACTCTTATTGAGAAATTTGCACCGAACGTCTGATTATGGCATTACATGTCTGTTTTGGCCCATTCCAATCATGTTGTTTCTTTGTGAGAGCACTCTCACTATTCGAATTCGGTGTCAACTACGAGAGCAGCTTCCCGAGAGCTAAAATAGGTCTGCCCACGAGAAAGATGTGCACTCTCAGTGATTTGCGGGAGCTGCGGGGACCAATTATCCGATAGAACTCTTGCTACCGTCGTACTGTGTCCACTTATTAGTTTAGGCTCTCAAGAGACAGCTTTTGCTCTCTCATGTCTCTTGGGTATCGTCTGTAGCTGGAATTTTGAAATGCACGGACTACACATGCAGGAATAAAATTGCAACGAAACACTTCTGTATGCCATATTTATTTAGCAAATGCCTGAAAATTCCAGCGCGTTCGTGCGGATTTTTATTGCTGGCCTATTTCTAATGAGAGTGTCAAGTTAAACAGCAGAAAGTAAGAGCACCAGAAACCGGAACGAATAGTAGGCCGAAATAAATGGGCTATGCATGCATACACCTCCTGTTTACCGTAGTGTAAAAAAATGGTTAGATACGCTTCGTAGCCGATAATCAATAATATGAGTATAGACAAAACATGACTGCATCAATTTCAATTTTTTATGTGATAAAGTCAATCTGAATTAACTTAAGAAGTGATCAATTGTTAGGCCTACGTACTGTAGAATTTTGAGTTTATGAAAAAATTTTAAATTATATTATTCCATTTTGTTTAGATGGGCTAGTAACTAGCAGTGCCAAACATGTTCATCAAAATGGTGGCAAAAAAGCTTTCAGAAAGTCATTATTGGCGACGTATTTATATAATTACTCGCAGTCGCGCTGTTCTCTGATAAACCTAATTGGACAAATGGGAAAACGCATGAGATAATTGGCAAGCTTAATTTGGAAAAGTTGTATGAATGTGGTTGTCTATTGTAGCCATAATTGCTACGAGACGGTAAATTGCATTTTTGAAAATAAAATCCTGTTTCAAATAACGCAACTGAGGACATCCTTCAAGCGTTGCAGGAAAAAGATACGGGTATTCCAATATGTAATGGGTAAGACGTGAACAAGTGGGGGCGGTTGAAGGCCATATTTTGTTCTTGGTAACCATTTTTAGTTGCATTGCGCTCGTTTCACCTGTCTTGCGTGAGTTACGCTACTTTTACATGCGCGTTTTAAGATACTTTAATCTAAGTAAGAAAACTTCGTTGAAGTCATGCATGGTATTTACCTGTTTGTTAAACCTTGACTTGAGTGTAGCAGATTTGAAAAGTTTGGTTCAAGACATCTATCTCTAAACATGTAGCTTAAAGTACATTGTAAGCTGCAAATAGCATGGTAACAGCTTAAGGTATGTTAAACAACCAGAATCACATTTAGGAGTGACTTGGTTTTGTTTAAGGTACATGTAAGTTAAAGAAATTGTGCATGTACAGTAAACTAAAGTGTTTGTGTCAGGAAAGTAAGGTACTGTAATTTAATCAATACTTTCCATTTTC
>JAQGBN010000119.1:0-10657 GCA_034698465.1 Tachypodoiulus niger | reverse complement strand
AAATTGGGTTGATGGATTACACCCCCCCTACCACATGGTATTCACTTACTGATTGTAGGGTACTGAGTTGAATTGAACAGAAACCAGAAAGGAGCGAGTGTCTGAAAATCATACAAATTTCAGGACGTCCTTAGGGATGGCCCCTAATCTTAATGTAATACACGTCATACCTTTTCTGACGGAGAAAAGCAACCAATACACAATGATAGAAGAATCCATCCTCGGGCGTGCGAACTTTTGGTGGGGTTGTTACTCAGTTGTTTGCAAATTTGACAGTAAATTTCATCTCTGTTTGAATGACAGATTGCCCCGTGTGAAAAAGTAGTTTAAGAACTTGACAGCCCTACATTTGACTATGTTACCGAGAAGCCTGAAACACACCTTAATTCAGCTCGTAAAATTCCATGCCCAATAATAAAGTGTAATTTCTCCAAATTAGAAGTGGGCCTCGATTCCAACCAACTGTTGTAACTTTCCGTGGTATAGTCTTCCTCTTGGAGTTTTTTACGGATGTCATCCGTAAATTTGTTTTTGCGCTTCAAGGTTAGTGAAATTAACTTGTGTCGGATACTGCGTGGTTTATCTTTGTATGGACTTTGCTAGAAATGGGAAAAACAGAATATGGATTTAGCTTATAAGCATCCACTTTATTAAACTTGATAAAAATAGAGTATGAGCGGCACGTTTTACATACAGCATTTTCTAGCTGTGCAATGATCTGGGCATCTTGAAATTCTTTGGATTTGATAAAACTACGTCCCAGCGTTGCTGTTACTTTGCTCATTACCGACGTAGTATCGCGGTCCATGGTATGAAACTTTGGTTCTGGAAGGTCTCCCATGAATCTCAAAATAGTGATCCACAAAGCCAATGCAGCCTAAGTAATAAAAACATGCTTCGTTACTAGTAATGAAATCGTGAAGGCCTCAGAAAGATGTGCATGCATCACAAATTGTTCTACTTACCATACTGTCTGCCTGAGTTTGTAATTGAAGCAATGACTGTTTAAGAGGCTTCCGCATGAATAAAGGGTTGACGTTTCCTTGAAAGTAAGTTGTAGCAAATTTCTGAAACCTGAATTCTAAGGAATTGATTTCAGGTTTTATTATTTCGGGCCAGGATTCTTCAGGCTCCATTGGGTCCCTAATTTGTTTCAAGTCCTTTGGAAAAGAAAATTCAATTTTTATTGCGATTTTCTTTCATTTTTTTTTTTAATAAGGTGTGCTTGTTTAATGCCTCTCACATGGAAACGATCGTGCATTTGGTTTTCCACTATAGGTTTCACGTTGTCTTCTTCTAAAAAGTTGAACAACTGTTGAATATGCTGGCTTTCGTCTCCCACGTCTTTCCTATTTTCGGCATTTATCACAAGCGCCTTATTATCAGCATCTTTTTTGCGAAGAAGCTGGTCTTCTTCTTGCTCTTTGCGTCTTAGAACAGCTAATTGCGCCTGGAAAGGATAACACATAATCAATTAGAATCTGTCGTTGAGGTTTCGCTCAATCTCAAGAACAGAAAACTGGTAAATTTTGTATTCACACACACACACACACACACCTGATATTCTTTATCAGCCATTTCTTTAGCCTTTTTGGGATCCATTGTTTTCCGCAGAACAGCTTCCCTTTGGTTTCGAGCTCGCAATAGTTCCATTCTGTTTCTATGTCTGGTCCTTAGAATCTTATACCTCTTCATGGCAATAAAGCGGCGGGCATAAGCTTGGATTTTAATAGCCGCCTTCACCTTACGCACATCCTCTTGCCTGACAATGTAGCCTCTGCATCGAGCCTGCAAATTCGAGAATGTTTAACATACATCAAGATTCATGACAAATAGGCCCCTGCACTGAACTTTGAATAGCACATCCAATGGAAAGTGCTTTAAGGACCAAGGAATTATTGCAAAACTTGGATTGATCAGGGAACCCTTTCAGTTCTAAATAATGTTGTTGACGGAAATAATAATCCTTACCTGCAAGCGCACAATGTGTCCACGTAAATGCTTAAATCGGTGTGAGAGTACCCGAGCCCGAATCAGAGCTTGAAGCCTGAGGAAACCGGTGCGCATGGCCCTGAAACGTTTCTTTTGCTGGTAAGCTCGCCAGGCAGTTTGAATGATGATGGCACTCTTACGCATCCGCAGGAAGCGACGACGGTATACCCAGCCACGAATGCAACGTTGCAACACCAGAATGTATTTGGTCAGAACCCTGTCCCTCTCTTGCTCCAAGAATAAATCTTGCGCATCCTGGAAATTGATTTCAAAACCGTTTAATAATGCTCTTTGCAAGAGCATTTCACGTGCTTTTTTTAAGATTAAAAATGAGATTACAACCTTCAAAAACACTTTGTTGATCCCCAATTGGAAATCACTTTTGCCTAGAACTGCAAAACAGATTTTGCTGGTGGTGGCTTTGCAGTCAATTTTGCTGATCGATCCAACGCCACGAATCAGGAACCTATACCGATCCACGAACTCTCTAAATGTGTGTCGAATCGGATATCCCGCTCTACGTATTCTGATCGTTTCCATCATTCCGGAATATCTCAACTGTTTGCAGCACAACTCGCGATCAAATATCTGTTCAAAAAATTGAAATGGATTAATTTAGACTATTTTATTAATAAGAAATTCATCCTTATATCTATCACAGTACCTTTGATCGTTTGGCATCATTTGGTTTTATACAACGGATGAAAAAAGGCTGACAACATCCTAGAGTCTTCATAAGGGAGTTTAAGGACTTTTTGAATTGCGTGCTCAGGGTAGGTGCTTTTTTGCGAGTTTCTGACCCCTGTAAGGCAATACAATATTTTAGGTCCTATATCATTCGTTAAAATTTTAAAAACAGAAAATGTTTTTGTTTCCTACAAAGTTGTGATCCTCTCCAAAATCATATTCCACCAAGACGTTTAGTGTTTTTTAAAAAAGATGAACAATTGATAAGTGGAAACTCACAAGGGTCTAAATACAAAAAAAGCTTGTTATTACATGCAAAATGATCTATAAACCAAGCCTAACAATATTCAAAAGGGTAGTAACTATGTATCTTTTGCACTTCTTGTGATAATGATGCACTTGTTAGGCTTGGTTCATAGATCATTTCACATGCAACAACTTACGACTCTTGAATTATAAATCTTTAAATATTAAAATGAGCATACTGTTCTAAATAAAAATTTTAACAATAAAATAAGTGAAATTACCCCGTTTATAAATAGAATAGCTTTTTTTTTTTAACAAGCATTTTATGAAGAAGAAAAACATTTTTCAGCATAGTAAGTAATAAGACAAAATGATTACCATGCCGATGTCATTATGAAAAATGTGGAGCAAATATTTATTCTTCGATGAATGTATCAACTGCACCAGATCAGCACTGAACGTATCGCGATTCTTCTCAAGAAACCCTAAAAGAAATTAATCGGTTTGGTGTCATTTCCCGACGTCATAAAGATTATAAATTATGTAACGCTAAGAAAATGGGGAAACCTGCCTCTGGTATCATAAAATACTACTCCTGCAAAATGGTTAAGCCCAAACGACGTGTTAATGTCCGACTTGGGCTTTAAGTAATTTCGATTTAAGCCGTGCTGCTTGTGTAGTTTGTTCAACATTGTCTGGTCAGTACCCTTTGGAAATTTGCTTTCTTCATCAACTAAGGACATGATGTTGAGAGGCTTCACAGCGATCATATCCAGGGCATCCTGGTTGTCCACAAACTCAATATGCTGCCAATTGATGGCCTCCAAATTGTATTCTTCTTGTTCCAACTTGAAGATATGACGCACGAAAAACTGCTGCAGGTTCTCATTGGCATAATTGATGCAAAACTGTTCAAAGCTAAATTGGATCAACAAAATATTTAAAAAGCATGTCATGACATGTTCAGGAATGCTCTTGAATTTTTCTTATCAAAGCAATTTTTTATGAACAAAACCTATACAGTGGTTATTCACTGAAATCAGTCATTCTCTTAAATTTAATTTTGAGTTATGCTCTTATGTTAGCTGAACATGTAAGACATTTCCAAATTGTTTCATCTCTATTTTTCATTAATATAACTTCACAGTGATTTTACAGTGTGTTTAAGCAAATTATACACCTTTAAATAGTAAAGTAATCTACAAACTGTACGAACTGTTTCTAGGTTTATGAAAGCTACAAAAAGTAAACGTACTTACCTATTGTGATTAAAATTTTCAAATCCAAAAATGTCCAGAACGCCAATTGATGCTCTAACATAGTTAGGCGATGGCTTCGGTTTATAAATGGCGGCATTGATTTTGGATACAATCCAAATGAACATTCGACCATAAATTCCTTTTACAAAGGCATCTCGAACATCGAGGGCCTGAATGGCGCTCATCGGTGCTACCACTGTGTCTCCTTGAGCAAAAATTGTCCTGGTGGTTAGGGCTTCGGTTAGCAGTCTAAGGTTAACCTGTCAACGATTAATTTTACTGAAGATGAAACCACTAGGAACTGCTCAACAAATTTGCCAAATATATTGAATGGAGACTTATTTATGAAGCCTTGTGTAAATGCAATAATAAAAAATTAGTCTTACCTCGAGCAATTTGGCTGCTTTTTTCACGCAGTTTGTGTCAATTATTTCTGACGAATCCAAGTTATCAACAACCATAGCTAGAATTAAGAATTATTCAGTGTCGATTTCTAAGGACCAGATTAAATTTTCAAGCAAATCCACCTGTATAATGTAGGGGTTTTCTATGCTGCATTAAATATTTTAAAATGGACTGAAAATATCCAGTGATTCAATGGTTTCCATATACATGTAAAGGGTAATGATCACCTATGTAACAATATCTGTTACATCTTCATTAAATCGCTGATCTTACATGGAGACATTTGAACCACCATTTATAGCTTTTGTTAAAATTATAAGTGTGCCCCAGATATGAAAACGCCTAATAATTGTACTCTCTAAGATATAAAACTATTCCACACCTTTAAACTTGATATCACCGGTATGCAAAAGCGCACTTAAAACTTTGAGGATGTCCCAGACTTCAGGATCGGTAAACATGAGGACTTTCATTGCTGACCGGATATCAGCAAAATCGGCTGCGTCGTTGCGAGCTTCACTGATAATTGTGCCACCCTAAGTACGGATAAAGTTTTTCAAAAAAAATTTACATGAGCTCATATCAGCTGCAATCAACGAATAAATGACAAAATCATGCATTACCTGAGTTAAGTAATGGTATTTTTTCGCGTCTGTCAAATCTAACTTTTGCTTCTCCTCGTTGTTCAGACCTGCCAGCATGCAGTAAAATATGTGGTAATTTCTTTCATCTTTTGACTGAAAATAATATTAATTTCTCTTAAAAGTCACATAGAATAAAACGCTAAGATTATTTGATTTTTGCTTTAAAAGTCCATACCTGACTGACAATTCGCGATTTTTCTAGCAGATACTGCTCAATTTTGGCTCCTTCAATCACACCTTGCTTATTGAAATGAATGTCAATATATTTGCCAAATCGACTCGAATTATCATTTCGTATTGTTTTGGCATTTCCAAAGGCTGAAATGTATCCGTCAATATTTTAGTCACACAAGTTCTAAAACAAAGAAAGCACAAAAACCTAGTCTTCATTTTCAACCTACCTTCCAAAATAGGATTGGCTTCCAAAATTTGCTGTTCAATCCACGAATGCTGTCCACTTATCGCTGCCAAGTACTGCAGAATGAGCTTCGTACTTTCCGTTTTTCCAGCTCCACTCTCTCCACTGACCAAAAATGATGGAAGATCACAATTTGTCAGCATCGAAAAACCTCAGCAGATGAACCATACAGAACACAAATTATTTGCTGACCTAATGATGATGCATTGATCCTGCATTTGGCGTTTCATGCTTGCATAGGAATTGTCTCCGATGGCGAAAATGTGGGGTGGCAACTCGCCTATTTTCTTGTCACGATACAACTTAATTTGTTCGTTCGTATAAATAGGAAGAATCTGGTATGGATTTACAGCCACCAAAATGGATCCAGTGTAAGTCTTGAAACAAAAAGAAAAAACCATTAATTTGTTTCTCGAGCATCAGAATAACTGCAGGGAATCACAGTTGAGCAACAGTTCGATTGCATTCGTGTTAATTCATATCAGGATCGTTGGTTTTTAGACGGTTTGTGGAGAACAATGCCGTCCTCTAATATAATAGTTAGCACATTTAACACCAAACCAAAAACATGGTAAAAACTCCTCATCATATACAATAAAAAAACATCATAGTGGGTATATCTGGTTGCTATTAATTGCAACCTGGATTTTTTTAAAAGATAATGAAGCTATGAAAGCTATGAAGATATCTAAAAGAAATGTAATGCTACTTTCAGAAGTGTGTTATTTAATTTTATTTAGCTACAGTATGTTATCTGTTGATATGGATGCAATAACATTTCTGAGCAGAAAACAAGCTGCAGATAAAACAAACCATGCAGTTTTTTTCTTGATCTAATCATTCAAATGATTATTTTAATTACTTTTTGATCCAAAAGAAGTAGTTGTTTATTTTCGCAAAAACATCTACTTTTTATTTAGCTCTCATCTGGTACTCAATACTTTGGCTTTTGTATAAAGCATTTTCCTGAACTTCCCAACCACTCAATGGGTATGGAGTGCCATATGCAAGCATCATAATTCTTTATTGATCATAAACTTACATAAATAATGTTTTCGTTATAACGGATCAGTAAGTTTCTCAGAATGCCCGCTTCGTGCAAATCACCCAACGAAATCATGTCCTCCACTCCTTGAACTGACGTCGGGTGCATTGCCTTGATCCTCCTTTCGGGACTAAGGTACTGTTCCTAAAGGAAAACAAACAAAATATTTCATCAGGTGCCAACCATAAGCTCTAGAAATGCAGCAGGGGTGACCCTGACAACCAGATTGACTGTGACTACACAGAGATAACGTGGGAAATCTCAGCTAATCCAGGACTTAAAAAATGCCATTCCCAAAAATCGCTAGTGATAATTTGTTGGCGACATGCTTGAGGACAACTGCCGGTTAGGAGTCATCCAGATAAGATTTTTCATCAGGAAAGGATCTCAGAAAACAGAATTCATGGTCATTGGGTTATTCTTTATGCTTGAAAAGTTTTGCATCGTAATATTTGTGAAACGTCTTCAATGAAGCGAGATTCGTGTCAAACGAATAAGTAATTACGTGCATTTTTTATTGCCCATGGTTTTTTTTCCACAAAAACGCAGTGAGTGCGTGTCTAACAAATTCAATGTAATAGGTGCAAATACGAGCGTATAAACGCAGTACGGCATTTTTCTGGTAGATCGATTCCAAATTAAATCTGGTATTTGAGGTTACTGTGAGCTAGCACCTCTTTCGCATTTAAGTAATTTGCTGTACATGTATAAATTGTCTGCTTTTCGCTTTTAAATTTTAAGGCAGATTTTGTGGTTGTTGTTGCAATTCATCTTCCCCGTTCGATTTCGAGTTTTATATTGCATTCACTACAAATTAAAACTTTCAATATCATTTTGACGATTCTAGCGTGAGGAATTTTTTTATGCGAGAGGAAACTGAAACAACAGGCACATCCGATTTGTCAGCCATAATGGTCGAAGCAAAATTCACCCCATTTTTTGCTTTATGGAATTTGTAAACCACGATTTGGGAGTCATCCATGGTTATCCATCGATGAACGAATCTGGTGCAGGCGTGCGAGGATATGACGTCAATATTTTCCAACAAACGTTTCACAGACCCATTTGGAAATTAAAGGAGAACGTAATCAGAGAAAACATGGCCGGTTGCACCACGCTCCTTTAAAACTTAATTAGCGATTAAATGGCTTTTCAAAACATTGACGAGAACTCATCTTGCTCATTTTCGCTTTTCGGTGGCAAGTAATTGGATAAAATAATTTCGATTTCGTTATTTTACGATTAAAACTGGTATTAATAAGCTGTAACAATGTAAACTACCAATTAAAATCTATATGTAAATTGGAAGATTTGGCGATTTTTTTTATTACAATGAAACGAATGCAAAATTTCTCGATCTTTTTGCAGTTATAATTTATAACTATACATGTCTGACTACATCAGCATATCATGACCATATCAGCATAATAGTAATAATCGAAATTTTACTGTCCATGTACATGCATATAGTCAAAAGCCTTCCTATACGTTTTCTCCCAATTACCTCTTTTTACAATCGCCCTTGGACATTCATATGCAAATTCCTCGAGGTTTTTTGTAATTAATCGCATATGGCTTACCTTATTATCGTCATCGACGACCCGAATTTTCGATCCATCTGCAGACAGTACGCGGGCTCCAATGGCGACATCGAACTCCCGACCCGATATGGGTTCGATCCAAATGTAGTCCCCCTTGAATTGGTAGAGAAAACAAGAATTGAGCTACAAATACGATCATCAACTTGCGAAAAGCTCGGCGGCCATTTTTCAAGATGGCCGCCTGGGAAGACAACTTGTCCTCACCCTTTCGAACATTAAGCAAGGTACCTGTAATTTCAAAGCTAGCATGTTCTAACTAAAGCACTCTCAGCTCTATTTGTATTCGATGTTTGCGTTGAGACGCCTTCAATGGCGTTGTTTGTTTACAGCCAATGCGGTAGCAGAAAGTAAAATGGAATTTCAGTTTCCCGAATAAAATGGTGGAATGACGTCATTTGGGTGAATGGGGGGGTCACGGGTTGGAAATGATCGGCAGGAAATCTATTCACTGAAAATTGAATGAAAAGGGATGCTGACCATTCAGATGTCACGGGCATTGAAATGCTTCCTCTCAGATCTCCATTGGATTAAAATTAGGGTAATGACTTTCGTGGGCTGCATATAGGGGCTTGAATCATACCGGTGCCATTCGTGCGTGTGGACCAATTAAATCGAAATCTAACAAATGCATTTTGGACTCGTAATGAATGATTACAAATTTACGATGAAAGTATTTAACTTTGCAAAGCGTGGCACAATTTGTCCACCAGCTGTATATTTTTGTCCATTTTTTAATTTCTCACTACACGCCAATAGAATGCAAGAGCCTGTTTTGCGATTCATCTTTCCTGTCTCATTACTCATTTTTCACTCGATGGGCATCGGTGTGGCATTCTGCCGAAAAACGCAATCAATAAACTGAATGTATCTGATTGGTTTCGGCTCAGTAGGCCTATATTTTAATTTTGAATAGACTATATATTTCACGATTTAAAGAATATGGCAATTCGACGTTCGAATTCATGTTCGTTCGACAATTGATAATGTATATTTATAAATGATCGGAAAGATTTAGAGCTTTTACAAAAAAAAAATATTACAGATCTTACTTGAGCGATTCAAGTCATTTTTGGAAAAAATAAATGAAGCCTGACTAACCATAACGTAGTAAGTGCCAGAAAATTAACTTTTCATAAGAGTGAATTCGTTCAAAGAAGTTAAAATATTGCACAGCATTGACGTTACAAAAACAGAATTCAGCACTTTATAATAGTAAAACAATTGTTTTATTTGTTTTCGTCACGACTTATTTTGGCACCCTTCACGTAGCACGACTATATATTGTATAAGGATGAATTACTTGATAGTAAAGTGACTTATTCAAAATTATATGATTTTAAATGTTGGAAAATGCATAAAGCCTTGTTGTTGCCAACAAATAAAATTAGAAAAACAAAATTAATGTGTTGTATACTGAACTTATTAACTTTAAATAAAAATGTATATTTACCCGCGTGACGATCACCATTTTGAATCTGTGTTAGTCCAACATCAAGCTCTTCTGAAAATAAACCAAGTAGAAGAGTTACCGAAACCGGCAGCAATGTAAACGATCGTTAATTAGCACGTCGATGAGTAGCTCCACAAGTAAGATCAACTTTGGTTAATCCCTGTCGGTAATTAGTAATTTAGCGAATGAGGACGCGTTGCTTGACGAGATAATTACACTAATCAGTTAAGGTTTTTTTCCAAGTTACAGTTCAGGATTCTCGCAGGTAGAAACCTTAAAGTATACTGTGAAGGTCTGACTGTACAAAAAGATATAATTTGATTTTACACCGCAATATTTGGCTTAAAATAACAAATGATTACAATTTCCACGTAATCTAAAACCAAGATGATTTTGAGGAGTGGGGAGGGGGTGAAACAAACAGCAATCAATGAGTCACATCTACACGAATGATAATCAGGATTACAGGTATAAAGGCCTGACATTTTCACCGTTTAGATATCTTAGAATGTGAGATAAATAATAGTGTATCACGGTGCATTTTTATTGAAATAAAAAGAATAGAAGGTTGATAACACGATATCGCAGGCGCATATGTCTATTATTGCCGATAAACACGCATGATTCTACCAAGGATTTACTTAATTTCACCAGGCAGAGTGTGACACCTTATCACTCAATGACTCACGACGCATAAATTCCAGATTAGGGTGGAGAGTGCGTCAATAGTGTAACGTTTTCGATGAATTTGGAATGAATTTTGCATTCAGCTTTCAATATTAGTCACTAATAAATTGCAATAAAAAGTTACATTATTTCCTCGATTTCAATTATAAAAAAAAACAGCCGAAAACGTGTTTTGGGGCACCTGTTATTTGCAGCAGAGGGGGTCATTGAGCCCAAGCATGCA
>JAQGBN010000118.1:0-10660 GCA_034698465.1 Tachypodoiulus niger | reverse complement strand
TTGAGCATCTGAAAAATGCACTTCCGTAAGTCGTTATCTAAATATAAATGTCTAGAATTGTATTAATTCTTACCATCGGCATCTGGTGTACAGTCACCAGGAGTGGTAGCTGAACTGTCATCTACTTCATCCCTGTCCCACGACCGTCTGCGCAAAGCCCTTACAAAGGAGGATATTATCGCATCCATTAAAATTGCCTGCAATTGGAGAATGGGCAAAAATTGTAATGCATTAACTTTATACTAAATACAATTTGCCTCTCCGAGTAGAAAATGCAGACATAGTAAAGATTACCTGTTTTGAAAACACCTGGAGAACTTTGAAGACTTTCTGCCCTCTTTCTAGCACTTGGAATTGCAAAAATAAACAGGGAAGGCAATCTGGATTGTTCTCCTGATCAGGGCGTGCAGAGTCCCATGACAAATCTTTGTACAGGAGACCCAAGAGAACTTCCTGGAGTGATAAAAATACCTTAAGTCAGTTTTTAATGTGTGCATTTACAATTCCTGATGATGTTGCCCATAGAGAATATTTAATAGAAATCAATTTAATCCATCTTATTTCAAAATGATTGCAATTTTTTTGTCATTTATTAGGATATTCCACAAATTTATGTGCTGTGTTATAAAATTGGTGGGAAAAGGTTAAGTAATCCTTTTGATATTTTTGGTAAATAAATATGCTTCACAAATTCAAATTATTTTTCGGAAATTGAAAATGTGTGCAAAGTTTGACAAAACAAACATTTTGTGCAGTTCCTAGAATATGGCACAAGCTCTCAAGCTGCCCAAAGGCATGGTATCTGTTGGGATTTCATGCTTTCATTAGTGGCTGAAAATTTCTTACAACTCCAAAATATTAAGCCTGCCAGGTCATTCTATGAAAATTCAAGTTTTAGAGAATGTGCATAGTGAACGAAATAATGTTTTGTTGGTAGAAAATATTCATGCGATCATTTGATAGCACTACTGTTTATGTTTGAAAAGCCAATAAGGTAAGCTGAATTTTGTTATAAATGCCAAAATTATACTCTTTTTTAACTTAATTATCATGAAGTTTCACTATTTTCAATTCTATGCTGCATGCAGTAATTGCTAATGCTAATGTGTATACATTTTTATCCTCACCCCTTCAGTAGGAGAAATAATGCTAACGCCTTCCGAGTTGATGGCCACGTTGACTGGCATGTCACGGTATCCTATCAAGGCAGCTAGGCCAGTTGCTGGCTTCTCCAACTGACCAATGAAGAAAGCACTTCCATAATAAGGCAGGCCCCAACAAAAATCCAAGTACTGCATCATGATAGCATGTTTTGAGACATCATCCTGCAGTCCACGAAAGAGCAGCAACAGTTTGTATTCAATGCCGGTTTTGGAGCCAAAGTTAAACAATTTGGTGCGCTTGGACTTGCAGGCATAGAGAGGGAGGAAAGAATCAAGTTTCGACCTAGAAAGAAAGTTATGGAATCAACGTCTAGCATTGCAGACACTAAATGTGCATATCAGAAAGTGCATTACTTAAAAAATGCAGGGGTGTGAATGTCTTGATCGAACTTCCCCAATTCGATGCGGGTCTGCATTCCTGCTAATCGTTCAGCACTGACCTGGTCACAGGGGTATCTTCCACTGAGCACATTTCTTTTGGCCTCCTCATAAAGCAACTCCACCATCACAGTATTTCCAAGTAGCTACACATTTTTACAGGATTGGAATTTGGTAAATTTTCACACTTTTACTACCTCTTAATATGTTTTCATCTTACCCTCATCTCGTTTTTCTTGGAATAAAATACATCCCTTTGGAAGCTGAGCAAAGGTATATCTACGGTGAAGACATGCCGAACAAGGAAATGAAGATTAAATGGATCAGGAAAATATATGACAGCTGTAAAATGCTAATGCAGTAAACGTGCCATTTTCTTGTTCAGCTGTGCCGGCTGTCGTGTATTTAGATATGAGCTCCGGCCATTTGCGTAGCACATACAGTGGTTTGTGATCAGGTTTTAGCTGCACCTCTGTTGAGAAAGGCAATATCAAACTCTTTGATACTTTAATCTCAGTTTGTGGTCTAATAAAGCTTTATACGAAATAGCACAACTCACCAAACAGAGGGGAAATTAGCCACAAGGCAAATATATCTTCCGCTTCGCGTGGCAGCCCCACTTCCGGCTCATCAAGAATCATTGCAATGAGATCTCTGCAAGTGACAGTTTGCACGTCCTCCACTTCAAGGCACACCATAACTTGATTTTTCAGAAACACGTTTATTTCCGAGACTATGCAAATAGAGTTAGTTTATTCAAAATTTAAGTCATGAAAGCTGGTACACAGTAGATATGATGATGATGATGTGTTTAGTTTTTTTATGTTTTTGAGTTCAATAAGGAAAGTATATCAACACTTATGGCTAAATAAAATTACCTTTTGGCGATGGTGGAGGATTACGGTTAATGTCAGCTGGAATGGTTCCTTGCGACGTAGGCCTAACGATCCGTGGTGCCAAGTTAGACAGAGATCCAGCTGCAGATGCAGCAGGAGACAAGGATGGCGGGACAGATGTCACAGACAATGGTGGTGAAGGCAGAGGGCTTAATGGCGTTCCTTGATGGGAATGCGAAAAGGTCGGTTTTTGAAAATAAACCCGCGGTGATGAAGGTTGTGAAAACTGCAAGCCAGAAGGCATGGATAGTGGCGTTGGAGGTGGGGTAGCTCCCTTGGCATAATAACTGTCATTGCAGTAATTTGGAAAGCGTGAATCCCCGTCATAATGATGGTTGTTGTATTTGTTCGTTGCATAAGGATGGGGGACGTTGAAGTGTGATGGATAAGACCCTCCAGGATGCAGCTTACAGGAGGATTCGTAAATGACGTTATAAGGATTACGATTCATAGACTGATGAATTTCTGTAATAATAAATCAATATAAACTTGCATTCCGCAGACTGCTTTCAAAACGCGAAGTCAAAATGAAACTCACGTTCCTGGTTTTCCTTTATGCGTGGGTTGTCTAGTGAGGATGGTGAATTCAGGCCCATCTTTTTGCGGCGTTCTATTCTGTGGGTCCGAAGCTCAAAATCCATCCCCGCTTCATCGTCATCATCGCGCTTAAGCCGCCGGTCGTTCATGATAGACTTAAATGACAGAGAAATATACATAAAATTTATATGAATATGTAATACCCATAAAAACGTGTGCCTAAATAATTTGGGAACATAATATACAATCCCCCTCCTGCTCCCAGCTGAGCTGAGCACAGAAAATAATACCTCTTGAAATTCCATATGAACCACATAAAATTCCATATCTACACATGTATACCTAGCTTTACTTGGCTAATTCGTGGCACGACAATTGCCATGCCTGTAAAAAAAACAATGCAGCACCAGCATTGATTTTTTATCATTATTAGAATAGGCTAGTCAAGAGGCAATTGCAGTCCATTCTTTCAGAGGCTTGATCTGACAGTACTTATAGTTATGTTTAAAACGATTAAAATCAAATAAAACGAATTAAGATTGAATACAATTTCTTAAAAATATATTTTAATAAATTTTATTAAATACAATTTTAACTTACAGTAAAAATCAGATTCAACAGATCATCTGATATTTGTTTGAAAAGTCTTTAATTTCATAGCAATCACGAAATTCAATTTTAACTATAGAATAAATGCTTAATTGTTATTTTAAAATTGCTAACAATTTGGGATAAAGTTGAAAACATTTAAAAAATGTAAAAATACTTAGAAATCAGAAATTTCATATGAAATCTCCATATCATGCATTAAGCGCCACGAAGGTCGTTGTCTGAAGCGCTTTAGCTTTTTAGTTTAAATTTAGTAAAAAAAAAGAACGTTCTTATCCTAACTAATTAAGATGAAATAAATCCTAACCAAACTCACATAGGGAATATTTTTCAAATAATTTTCACTGAATAAGTCACAAAGGTCGTTGTCTGAAGCGCTTTAGTTTTTCAGTTTTAATTTAGTGAAAAAAAGAACGTTCTGATCCTAACTATGCAGGATCAAATAAATCCTAACCAAACACACATAGGGAATATTTTTCAAATACGTTTAGAGTCAATAAAAATATATTTTTCTTAATATAGTACATGTCTACTATATAATTTTTAATATAATTTCATATTAAAATGTCATTCTGTTGTAGTTGACTTACAAATTTAATTCAGACAAAATGAAAATAATATCAGTATGCAAAAATGAAATATGATAGTAAAATGAAAATAGAAATGCAAACTCTGTAGCATGAACATACATCAACGTGCAATTTCCAACATGAAGGTTGAATGTCATATGGCCTTATTTTAAAACTTAATTAGGCATGCATACCTCATTGTGAATTTCAACATCAACAATATGTTGTTCAGCTATAAGTTGAGCATACTGTCTGAATGAGACCAGAGTCCTCTCACGTTGTGTGACAACACTGATAACAATTGAGGAAGAACAAAAGTGAATAAATAGAAAACCAACTGTAAGTGCTTTTTTTAAAAAATACTTTAATGAAAAAACATAAGAAACAAAATTGAACATAGGATAAACAGGCCAAAAAATAAATAAAACAAAAACGTGGAAAATAAGCAATTTAATCAGCAACACAATATACTAATAGATAGCATTAACAAACGCAAATTGGCTCCCTACCTTTTTTCTGCGAAACGACAACATTAAAGATATGCTGAGGAATAAAAGGACCACAATGTTTAGCATCAAAAACTGCAAACAATGAGCAATTTAGACGAACAAATTTTTTGGCCATAAAATTTAACGACAGCAATATTTGACAATGATGTACGAGGCAAGTCGGCTTAAAACTGACTTCATTTTAATTCAAAACTTACCTTATGGGCTCCTCCAGCTGTTGTCCTAAAAATTTGGCAGGATTAGCTTTCACTAACTAAGTCGTATCTTTGGACATATTTTATGCTTTGGACATATTTTCCATAAAACCACTAAACTTTCCAGGCCAAAAGTTGATTAATGCAATTAACGTATATGTGCTGAGTAAGATCGAAAGCTGAATGTTAATTAAATGGCATCAAAAGAAGATATTTACTAGTGATCAAAATGTACATGAGGTCATGGTTCCGATCATCATCACAAGCTTACACATTTTTTTCTGCTTAGATCTGCCTTATTAGACATAAATTACTACCAAAATTCAACACACAGTGCTAGTTATACATGTATATGATCATAGCTATGATATTATGTAAGGCAAGCTGATATCTTTGTGGGTGGTTGCCCGATTTTTTTAAACCGTAAGCAATAAAAAACTTGTATCTACCGTCTGAATCTTCCAATTGGACAACATCGGCCAAAACATATTCCCATATTTGGGCTTTTCTGTCATTAATTATGAGAACTGGTTTGAACTATAACCCATAATAATTAGAGTACCCAATAATGTATCTCGCTTAACACTCGTCGTGATTAAGTACGCGGCCATGTTTTATTGTTAATGTGACGTCATATCAGCTGAATGTTCCCCTGCCAGACATCCGCTATATTTTAATGGCGCCATTTTTAAAAAAGAATTTCCCCCTGTCACCCACTATCTTCAATGGAGTCAATGCATTTTATATACAAATGCATTTTGGGATACAGTGCCGCACTATATTTAAATGACAGGGTCAAAATATAAAATATTTTATTTGCAAAATTATAAGTTTTCATGGCCTTTAATTGTTATTGCTCCTCAGTTGACTTCAAGGCTTACATACAAATTACTTTGACGCTTCATTTATTAATAATGCTTGTTCTTCCAAACAAAACCGATTTCGTATGGAAATTTAACTAAAATTCATTATTTTTGATTTGGTGTTTCACAAGTGTTCCTTTAGTAGTAATTTTTCTAATTAAAATGGTTTGAATTTTTTTCTGGCGTCGAAATGTTTGGTATAATTAATCAATCCCTGATCATAAACTCACTTTTGAGAAAAGTGTGTACATTGTATCTTTAAAATAAAAAGGTCAAAAATCAACTTGCAGAACTAACCTGAAGTTTTCGCAGAATGGAAATGTATTGATTTTAATCTTTTAACACAATCTAGGCCAGCCAAGATCAGCAGAAAGTAAGGCCTTTGTGACCGAAGGTTTGCAATTTGCGCTATTGTGTCTACCTCCAGAAAACCGGCGCAAGCTTCATTACCTGTTACGATTCATGTCCAAAATTAGCAACCACAATAAGCTGGTACTGGATCCAAACATACCCAATCGTGCTTTGGTAAATCTTTCTCAAGTTTTCGTAAAATTGAACTTTGCGTCCCAATTCCGCATTTGGCTCAAAGCAGTAAATTATTTTCTAAATCCAGATATTGGATGCGTTTTCGAGGAGCTTGATACGCGCCCGCCAAGAAGCCGATTACAACGAAGTGGTGGCCCGAGAGCTAGCCACTTTTATGATGGACAACCACGAAGCGGTTTTCACCGTCCCGAGTTCCTTGAAGACCAGGGTCGAGGAGCGCCTTGCCGCAATGAGCAAAAGCAAGGTAACATTCATGTGGCATGGTGTTGATTGTGATTTTTGATTACTAAACTGTTTTCAGGTTGACTGGTTCGTTGTAAGTAGGTTTTTCTTCTAATTGACCGGAGAGGCTGACATTTAGGGTGGTGGTGGCGTCAGAATTGACCTTTGCTGGTTTTGCACTTGCATTCTGTGACATTATTGATTTGCCGTCTGAAAAGCACCCACCTTTGCCTGCATCACAATCTTGATGCCTTTATCATATCTAGTCTCCAATTGTTGATCCATACTTCCATCTTCAGCTTGGGGAAGGATTCTTTTTAGTCACACTTTTTACATTTCGTGCCGGTTTTCACTTCACGTTGTCTTTACATCAACGAGATTTAAGGTGTGTGGCGCCCACGTCACATGTCCTGTGCCGTGATAAGATTTAATTTCTGCTGCCCTATTTATGGTGCATTTATGAAATTAGTAATATAATAATAACTTATGAAAATTACGGCCTGAAGTTTATAGTGGACTTCGTTGTTGCATTAGTTTTTAAGATTTAAAGAAATAATAAAAAATAAAATATACATGTCGCACCTAGAGCAAGAACAGTTTTAACTAAAAAACTAGAAAATTTAGGTTTCTCACAATAACGAATTAAAATTACACGCATTAATATTGTAGTCCTACTGAATTAGTATAGACCTCTAAGAACCTAATCTAAACCGCATGCTGTTTTTCTAGCATGTCGAGGTGAACTACACACATCGATCTCTGTTCCAACTTCAAAATCTTCAATTTTTTGAGCATGTCACTGTTCTTGCCCTGGTTCCAATGTATTATAAATGTCTGTGTGACCCTGATCAAGCACAATAAATCAATAATTTATCTATAAAAATTTCTCAATATTATTAACAAAAATGTAATAACCATATTCAACCTGTTTTAACATCGTTACAAAATCTGTTTGTTAATAATATTGAGACATTTATATAGATGAATTATTGATTTATTACGCTTGATCAGGGTCACGTATGCCATATAGAGCAAGGATAATCTAATAAAAATCAACTGCACAAGAGCAAATCTCGTTTCTCGGATCTTTCTCGCTTTGCCGGAATCTTTCCTCACATTGCATGCTTGCCCCGAACTGCTGCACTACTTTTCTCCTCTTATTAGCTGGTCGCTGTTGGCTGTGTTTCAGATCGAATACGATGCGGATGATGATTCTTGCTCTGCCATGACTTATTGCGAACAGGTGACTAAGGAGGAGTACGACAGGCAGAGCGCCAGCCTGGCTGAGCGGGCCATGGCTGACCTACTCAACGGCATCGTCACCGACCCGCACCTCTCGAGCCGCGAAAAACGCAAGAAGCTCAAACAGGTAAAGAGTGTTTATTTTAAAAATCACCAACAATGATGTACGAGTGATGGGGCTAATTTACAAATGACTGTTCTATGTATTCACCTTGCAGTTTAAAAAAACGTACCCTGAAATCTACGCCCAGAAATTTCCCAACGTCAAAAAGTCGGCACCGCTATTCACAAAGTCGCTGCAAAAGCTGCGCACGATGCGCATGTAAGAAAGAGGCCAGCTGTGAGTGTATTTTTATGTATTTTTTATGAAAATATTTTGTATAACAGATTAAAATGAGCGCTTGTTACATAAATTGTAAGCACCGTTAAACTTGCCTTCTCTTTGCCAAGTTCTTAATATCCAGCACCACATTTACTTTTACTCTTGAAGAGATTTTCAGGGCAAGATAGATTTCTTGACCAGCAGAGTAAAATAATTATAAATAATACTGGTTTATACCTCAGTCTCCTTAAAATTACCTTCTGGATATTATACAGTATTTACTCGAAAACAAGCCACCCCCAAATCTTAGTTGCACACCCAGTTTTAAGGGTTAAATTTTGAAGAACCTGAATCTAAACCGCATTTAGTTTTCTGACATTAATGGATGAAGTAATGATGAAACACTTTAATACACCACTGGTCTGAGTTTGAGTGTTTGACTCTGCATAAGCAATAACTTCAAGTTTAAACTTTGCATTATAAGTCTTTTACCCACCATTTATAAAAAAAATGCTCAGCTGTTGGCTTGTTATATACTTTACAATCCCTCCCCATAACATGGGACTGTTCTCGGTTGAATCAACAGCCGAGGTGGAGGTTGCTTGCTGCATTATCACTCCCTACAGTGGCGCACTTCTGGCTGACCGGCATTCTATATTGCATTTCGTTTTAATGGAGTTCCTAAATTCAGCAGGCTGGAAGCTGCTTCAGCCTGCTTGGCAGACAGGACAGCAAAATCATTTCATAACTGAGCCGCTTCCAGTTAGTTCTACTTTTTAAACTATGCGCTCAGCAGGCTGAAATTATAGGAACTCCCCAAATGCTGGGTGGCCATTTGAGAGAAAGGAGCGAAAGTAGCCTTTCTTGCAAGGCTCTTTCTATTGAGCGTGTTCATTTTGACTTGCTCAGTAGAAAGTAGCTTCGCAGGAGAGAGTACTTTCGCACTGATCTCTCAAATGGACACGCAAATTAAGGGTGAAGGTGACGTCATGTTTTGTTTCAAAAACTGGGCCAAAGGGAAATGCCCACTATGCAAAAATCTTTTCAATTTATTTTGTCTTTAAATACTTACCAGCTACGTTAAACTTTCCTTTCCCGTGTATAACTGGTCATCCACTAGATTATATTTAATATTTTCTATCAATTAAAAACGTCCCGTTTATTTATAAAAAATAAACAAATTTGAAATGGAACGTCAAGAAAATTTCAGATGATAGTAAAATATGAAATATACCCTAGAGGACGACCAATTCTACATGGGAAAGGCAGGTTTTTAAAGACAAAATTAATTAGTACAATTTTTCATGGTGGATATACCTTTTGTCTCACCCTCAAAATATAAATGTAATACAGGTGGAATTGTTGGCAATCACTGATAGCGAAAATGTAGTGCGTGTTTGCCCATGGTTAAGATCTTAAAGGGCTGAGGTGCTTGACCTTATGGAATAGCGGAAATGAATAAGCCACACGTTGACATGTCTCGTAAATGCTTCAGATTTAATGACAATACATTTTCAACACCAAATCTTTCTATACAGGTAGTTTTAAAGCGTTTGGCAATTCATCCCAAATCATCATTGTGTAATACTCTGGTTACTCCTCGCTCCGTTAAATTTAATGGGCAATTGATACAGAATGTGATCGACGATAAGGATAAAATCGATATAAAGTTTATATAAACAATTGTCCTCAATACAGCATTATCAGCGAAGGATAAACGAAGCAAATATCTGTTATATTCCAATGTTACATATTGAATAATTCGAGCATTCTCTCCTTTGGGGCATCTGTGTCGCCATGTGGAATTTATTTTTCCAAATATTTTTACTTATTATCACATGCAGCGCCGTAATATTGGTTGTGTTGCAGAAAGATGTCGTTGTTTGAATAAACGATTATATTTGTTCACGAGTCAATATTTCTGGAAGGATGGATAATTTAAACAGATATGTACTAAAATAAGTGTTTGCGTAGCGGCTTAATGCATTACATTGAAAGAACTACACGCATGAAAGACCTTTAGGACGACGGAAATGATATCGCATGAAAATTCATACATATAAGTAAAATTCTCGTTTGAGCTTGTGTAACAAGCACGTGGGCGATTGAAAGCTACCGTTGCTAAAACTAGAGCTTCACAAACTTCTAATTTAGAATTAATACAGTATTGTCTAAGGCGAACACTTGAAAACAGCGAATACATGGTCTGGAAATTTGAATTTTTTTAAAATTATTTGCATCTGTGGTTCACAGCTGGCCGAATACAAATGGCAGTCAGCTGCAACGAATTACAATTACGAAGATTGAATTCATAGAATGCATGTCGTGTTTCTGGACCTGTCTTCTCTTAACATTGCATTTGAGTAATGCCCCACTTTTAGAGAATTAACATGCGCACGCAGTTTGATGTAGTGATAACTCATTGGACATTGCCTATTTGACAATCTATTATTAGATGCTAACTTTAAAAAGCTGATCCAAATTGGAATGCAGGTATTTTGCGTGACCAAGGTTAATAAACTACATCGTACCTCAGAATCATGCGGTTAGCAATTGAATGTTGGTGCAATGAGAACGTTGACCCAGTTGGGTGGTGAAGCACACATTAAA
>JAQGBN010000117.1:0-10673 GCA_034698465.1 Tachypodoiulus niger | reverse complement strand
AAAGGTCAAAGGTTTTATTTTAATTATTTCATCTTATCTTGAATTATGTGTACATTTTTGTAAATCTTTTGTATTAAGGTTACCCCGACCGACCCAATCCTAACCATGTAATAACCCCAACCTGTTTGATCCCATAGATGAAAACATGTTGTTGCAGATGTATATTTTTGCGTTCAATAAAACCTTTAAAAAGAAAATGATTGTTTGTGATTATTCCAATTGAATTGAAGAAGGGCACCACGTTCGGTTTAAGAAGATATCTAGAAAAGGAAAATTAATATGGAACTTATTTGTAACTTACTTGTGCAACAACCTGCCGATCGCGAGTTTCCATTTTGTGCCCATAGATGGCGCTGCTATGGTGTCAAATTACATTTTGTGGTGTGATATTTCATTGTTGCCTTTGAAAAAACAAAATTAAAAATAAATAAAACATGGAATCGAAAAAAACCAAACGTGAGTCGCTCATAGTTGAGCTATAGATTCAAAAACATAAATTTATTTTCAATGACATTAAGTTTTTTTAGTAGATAATATATTTTTCAAATGACATTTCAATTCCGCGTAATCTAAATAAAGCTGGTGTGACCAGATCGCGGCAATGTAAAATCCTCATCTAATGATGTGTTTCCCCTACCTTACGAGGCTTTGAATTTTTTGGTGCCAACATTTGAATGTCCGTGCCGAAATAACTTCATTATCTACAAAGGAATAGCTGTCATTTCTTAAGGTAAGTCAAATTTTATTCATTTATACACAAGCATTAATGTAGGATATAATTTCATTGACGACAGTTTTTTTCAAAAAGAAAATCACGAAAATAGCATCTTGCCCTTAGGCCTCATCTCCATTGGCGGTTATTTATGAACCACATTGCAATAACATGATAAGCAAGTGAAACAGTATAATTATTGAAGCAGCAATATTAATTCTCCATTATTAAAATGTCATAGAACTGTGATTGCAAAAATAACCATGTACTGATCTTGAACGAAAGAAGCATACAACTTCGGCAGCCTGATCATAGCTAAAAATGAGTTTTGATTTAGAAATTGTTTATATGTGGAAACAAGTACTAGCAATGAATTTCGTGAATAACAGGACATGACAAAAATTCCAAAATGGCAATGCCGATATTGACTGTTGCTGAAATCTTTGACAAATATAGTAATACTTCAGGCAACAGCTTATACATGATGCCACTCATTTCCAAAATGCAAACTTTGAAATCAATGATAGAAGCTCTGGCACACTTTGAGTTTAGACCATGTCGCAAAGAGGTAAACAAAAATAGGCTACCTAGGCTATCAAGTAATTAATTTTAACGATTCTGACGAATTGCTTGCATCCCATTTCCCTGACAACGTTATAGAAGACCATTGTAACCCACTTTTATGTCTCTGTTAAAGTATCTGTGGTAATAAACCAATGCAACTTGAATGGGATAAACGTGTAAGTGGAACTCTTACCGTGATAGTGTTACTGGAGCGTTACGAAGGGTTTCAGGTAGCTGTAGATTATGGTTTCCTAGCTTTAAGAATGAATAAATCATTTAACAACTTAATTCAACCAACGACAGATGAAATGAAATTCTTAGTGCCAAGACAACATTGACGTAAACACAAACAAAAAATTAAATTCAGATACATTGCATTTGTAGTTTAGGTATCTATGCAGTCAAATATCCACAATAAAAGATTAAATTTGTGAATTATGACTTAAATATCATATGCCAAAACAAAATAAAAATGCAATCTTCCATTTTCTAACTTTCTTTATTATAAAAGTACAGTTTCAGGACACTGCCAATTCATATCATTCAAATAAACAAAGATGTATGGAAAGGATCGACAGAATACATCATACCAATTCACACACACTTTCACAAATTCCTTCGACAGAACCATTAGTTGACAGCAGCAATGATTTGTTTTGAAGCAGTTTTGGCAACTCAACAAGCAAGGGTTTCAAGACAGTCCAATCTTTCTCCTAATGAAATTAAATATCCTCGTCATTTTCCTTGTAATATTACAAAAAGTAATTTCAAATTCAAACATAAATTACCTGCTTTAGGGCAAGTGAAACAATTTGAAAAAGGGGTTCCAGAGATAAATACATGGGAGATGAAGCTGGATATGGAAATGGGGTTGGAGAAGAAGCTTGAGGACTTGTAGCCCCAAAAATATGCTTGTCACTAATAACAAATAAATCAATTAATATTTAGTTCTGTTTGAAATCAAACATTTCAGCAGTTGCAATGAAAGTAACTGCTCACCTATGAATGTAAAGTAAATAAGAGCTGTGTTGCAAGCTTCCTGCAGATGTTGACGAAACAATTCCAAGTTGGTGGTCCTCATTTGATCTCAATCTTAGGAAACACTCAAAGATCTATAGGATACACCAGAACTTGTGAGGGAATTTTCACGATATACAAATTAATTGCTGGTATAATAATAATCATAAAAATTGGAATATCACGAATGGAAAGTTGAGTATTTTAATAAAAAATGACAAAGTACTTACTGAAATTCTTAAAACACTTGCATCTTTGGAGACGACAAGATTTTCGTATTGCAAATGAAGATACTTTACAAGAATTCCAAATATTGTAATAGCAATGGTTGATGGTAAAACGTAAATCTTTTTCTGTAAATAAGAAATATGGATAAATAAGGAAAATTCAACAACAGCTTCAGCTAGACAAAAGGTAAAAACTGTAACATAAAGGAATACATCTATAAATTACATATTTTGTGCTTATTGTCAGGGTTTGTGAATTCTTAGCTGGAGAGTATTTACTTTCCCTTAGATGAATTTCCCAACTTATGCTTAGTATAAATAAGATTTCTTTCTACTCACTTTAAACAAGTCGATCAGTCCTTCAACTGCAGTTTTCACATCCATAATTTCATTCTCTGTTACAACATGAACAATTTCCTGGGCTTCTTGCTTACCTCCAGGAAAATGAGAATGATCAAACGGGTGTAACATAACCTACAAAGATACAATTACAAATCAATAAAATCCTTTGCAACAAAACCTAATTCCGGTAAATTCTTTAAAAGATTTTTCCACATTTCAAATTACACATCTTCAGCAAGATAAGGAAAGCAAGCCATACCCACCTTCGACAACATTTCCAGGATTTCACTACAGCATTTGCTCCCACATTCTTGGGCTAAACCGATCGATAGCAAATAAGGTGCATTGCGCACAGTAATGCACGATGGCATCCTGCAAAAGTATTAATAACTGACGTACAAATTCTAATTTATTAATTGATCAAAAATTAAAAATCGAATTAACGACGAAAATATGATTGCAAAGATTCTCAAATATAAGTGCAGATTTAAACCAATCCTACTCAACTGAATTCATTTTAGAAATAGGAAATCAATACTTTTTCATACCTCATAAATCAGGGGATTGTCACGCAAAACAGTGGACAAAATTTCTAAGGCTTTACTTCTAATGAGTGTTTTGCTTTCTTGCCTGCAATAATAAAATAAAAAATATAAAAACTCATCTAAACAAACTTTAATGAAAAATGTTATAAAACAACTGCATTTTATATAGACGCATTAAAAACCAAATTTATCAAGCATTGTAATATTAAAACACAGTAACATTCTCACGTGTAATATGTGTCGAGAAGATTATATAATGATATTTGCCAATTAGATTTCAGCGGGCATCCTTTTACCCCCCTCTTGTTTACTTTTGGCTCATCATCTTCCCCTTCATGGTGGGTGGTGGGTGGTCGGCAGGAGGGGGTTGCCATGCGACGCCTGTGAATCATCGAAGGGTGGGCGGGGATTATGCAGGATGGCTGCGAGATCTCAGAAAAATGGAAAAAAGCTCTTCGAGTTGAGAAAGTGTTTGGCCAGTTTTGCTGGCATTTTGCTTCACACGTCTTACAATGCAGCCACCTGAGTAAACGGCCAATCCCAATGTGTATGGCGATTTTATGTTGGCGGAATTATTTTTAGATAACACTGGTTTTATCTAAACTGATTTATAACATAAAAATAGAAATAAATAAATAAAATAAATACAAATAAAAAATTGCCAATTTTATAAATTTTCACAAACTCAGTTTATGTTTTTGTATTCAACAAATCTTTTTGGCATATTTGCAAGATTTATTCACTAATTTTATGAAAATCTTTCAGAATCAGATACAGAAAGTCAGCAAATTCTTTCAAAATTCACCAATGGATTTCTATAAATTAAAAGAAATGCGAATATAGTGAAGAACATGCAAACACCAAACCATAACAAATTTCACAAATAAAAACTCATAATTATTTTCAAGAATATTTTCGAAAATTTGTAATTCATTTGAAAATTACTACAAATTACTCGAATATTTTTGAATTTAGCTTAATTAATTTAGAAATTTCGCATATGCACATGTGGTTAAATTATGGAACTGATCTATGCATAATCATTGCTTTACTTGGATGCGTTTATGGTTCTTATGTAGATTGATAAGACCGCCCAATGTGCACAAATTATGGGCGTTCAAAATGTTAATTAAAAATGCATTTTTTCATTTAATTGGATTAGATTTCCACGTACCTCGTAGAAATTAATTCATTGTCACTAATATAACGTTTTCATTCTAAATTTTCAGCTCCTGCACTCCAAAATAAAGTTCCTCGCAAGTGGCATCGGAGAAACTTCTTGTAAGTTGCTACAGATTTTCAAATAGTTAATCTTAGTTGGTTATTTTCAATATGGTAATCGGTTAATTTATTGCAGGACAAAAGTGAAGAAGATAGTGATGACGAAGGTAAAGGTGACAACAAGAATGAAAACATTTTCTGAACTTGATAAAAAAAAAATGACACTTATCACAAATTTCCCGATTTCAGATATACCTGATCTAGAATGAAATAACATTTGCCAACATTTTGAGAATAAAGTTGAATTTCCTACCAAGAACATCGATATGTTGTGACTTTGACATTTTACATTTTGGAGTTACGAAGTTGACCATTTCATGGCATTGTCATACACCAAAAACAAACGGTTGTTCTGTGGCCATGATGAAATTTCCCATGCCATGATCGATTCAGGTTTTTTGTGACCTACAAAATAATCCGAAATTTTTACATAAAAACGTGTTGAAAGCAACGTTAGACTACTACTATTGGCTGTACTGTAAAATAGCATTTATTCCATTGGCTTATCAGCAGTACACATCTCTATAACATTACTTATTGATGAGCAATCCTGTTATTCTTATTTGCATAACAGTGGAATTACATTATTAAACTTTTCTTACAATTATGGTATGCAGTTTCACTGTTGCATATGCACACTTGTTCCACTTGTGCTAAAGATACACTTGCTTTTGAACGATTTCTGTGGCATTTGGCACACATTTTACATCAATGAAAATAGAAATGTTGCATTTGTTTTACCATTCAATTGTATAAAAATAGTCTGCACAATTAGGATATGGTTTTGAAGAAGTGCAATCTTTGGACAAAGTTCGTTCATGCATCACTTGTCCACACCATTGATCAGCCACCTTTAAATTTAAAGAGTTGTAGTTTATTTTAAAAAAATCTTACTGATCATTCCTACCCAATACTTGAATTCGTGTTGATGCTTGAAAGAGGAAAAAACTGTCTAAATGTCAAAACTTACATGTACAACACCATCACTAGATCATCAAGAAGATTGAAGCATGTCCAGCGTTTCCATCATAGGTGTTACCTGCTCCACTGAAGCTAGCAATTGCGGTGTAGCCAGGAATACTGTCACAGAAATCATTCACCTAGAAAGGATCAATCGTTTATGAAGAGACCTGATTAACAGTCGAACGAAAAAAAGCAATAAACGTCTATAAATAAAGTACGATTTCAATTACATGTATTTGTCTTAGCTATTGTATGTTGTAAATGGGATGTTTTTATAACAAATATTTAAAAGAATGTCAATATAAATTACCTTCTGTCCTCGTATCCAATCCCCAGTGTAAGGAGCATCATAAAGTGAAAACTGCTGACACATTGTGCGGTGGTGATATCATCACAAGGATAAGCACGACCATTTATTATGTTTGTGCCATAATATGGTGCTGGGTCCTGGCAAGAAAGCAAAGCTAAAAGAAAACATTGTTTAGTATTTTCAACCATCCAGGCATAAACGAAAACATTCATTTTTAAATGGCTGGCACTGTGTAGGGATAAATTCCACTTACTTAACGATTCCAAGATGTGCATCTGGCATCACTGTTAAGGAAGCCTGATGACGACAAACGACGCTGTTTGCGTCATGGCCACGCCCATCGGCTGTGAAAGTCAGCGCCACCTGCAGGCGAGTTTTTAAAGTAAAAACGTCGGTCGGGATCGCCTTAATTGATTTCCCTTATACCTTAACCAATAATTGCCTGAAATAATGATCCAATTTGTTTGGTGTGAACGAGGTATTAGTAATGTTTTTTAGGGAAACGTAGGCTAAAATCTATATGCGTGATTGCTTTTTATAATATCTGTGTGCACATTGGGGCATGTTTCTTGAATTTTATTCAAAAAATGGATACTTGGAACAGGGTGAGTGGATTAGTTTTAACTTTCGCCACATTTGGGCTACTTTAAAAAAACAGGTTTTCCACATTTGGGCTACTTTAAAAAAACAGGTTTTCCACCCTTGAGCTACGCCACTGCACTGTGAATCAAATTTTGTTAAATTTTCAAGTTCAGCCCATACTGTGTATGCAGAAATCAGCCTAGGAAAAAAGGTTTGTTCTGTGAAACTATGAAGTATTATGTGCATCAAGTTAGTAAATAAAAGAAAAAAGTTAAATTAAGCTAAGCCACAGAAAGTCCACTGAGCAACGAAATTTGACAGTTTTTGTTTTTAAATACTTCTAATAATTGCAAAAAATAATTTTGTCCCTTGTAGAATAGGTTCTTCGCTAATGTTTTATTTTTTTTGCTATTTAACATTTTCATAAAAAAATTATTCACTTGTAAAAAAAATTAAGCATCTCAGACATTACTTATTTTTTAAAAAATTAAATATTTTCTAACCATAAAAAATGCAACCCATGTTGGGCAACAACTTCTACATGCAAAAAAAGAAATTCTACATTTGAAACATGTATTTGAAGCAAACATTTATTTCGATAATTTTTTTGCAAGGTGGACATCCTTTTGGGTCGGGCTTAAGTATGTGACAGTTTGGTTCCGCCTTGTCACGAGGCATTCAAGCTACAGCTGACCACTCAATCCCCTTCCCAGGAATACAAGAATCTTTTTAGACTGATATTATCATTTAATTATGAGACTTAAAATTATGATGGTGAATAAGATTGGATCAATATCACATAATTATGGCATAATCAGCGTTCATGTTAATGTCAATAAAAGTTAAATATAAATCTATCAGTAAATAACACTCTGATTAAAACATCAATGTTAGCATATCCAAAAGAACAAGTATTGGGTAAATTCTAACAAAAAGATGACAGACCTGATATAGTTTTCCGCGATTCCTTAAACATCATTATCATTCTAAACCTTATACAATCCATTGCATGCTTGAATATTAAACACTATTAATAAATGCGAAATACTTATTAAACAGCTCAAAACACATCATATTGGAAACTTGGCCAGGTTTCCACACATCATACCAAAGCTGCCAGCTTTGCATGCAATAGCAATAACGCCTCTTAATCAGTCTCCTAGAATTTGCACAAATTAGCTCCTTATATACAAAAAAACTCGACAACAGCGCCATCCAAAAATGTGACAGTTACTTAGAGAACAAGGTCTAAAAACAGCATAACATGCAGGCTGGAATGCAGCGTGAATTCAGTTGACCCTGAATTCCAATCACCGCAACATTTCAAACACCATTAATTTGCACGCAATTATTCCAAGGAATGCGATCCTTGAACCCAATTAATAAACAATAATTTACTCAACCTGTTACATGTCCCCCTCCCTCCAGAGCTAAATGACTCATGTCATGTGCATACAAAACATTAAAGTCGCGGGGGTCGAGGTCGCAGAGAGTCCCTTGTAATACAGAGTCTCGAAGTAGTGTCACTTGGCAAAGACTGAACCGTGTCATCCACCAGGTTTCCATCAAATGTTCCATCCGTTACTGGAGCAAGTGCAGGTGTCTGGGAAAAATCAGCCTGAACATCCACAGCCTCATCTTCATCAGCCGAAGCCTCCACAATCTTCCAGGACATTGATGGCTCTTGCAAGTCTCTGCGCAATCGCAATGGCTTAACCCGTTGTCCATCAACCTCGATGCTTCCACGCCCCTCCTGACTTTGAGGGCAGAACATCTTCAATGTTCCAATGTGTGCTGAAAATGGCTTTCCAGAGTCTCTCGCACACAGCATCACACAGACTGGATTTATCTGTTGAACAATAAGGTATGGGCCCTTAAAAGTGGGTTGCAGTTTAGACCCGGCCGAAGGAATTGCGTCTCTCCAGTATAAAACCCAATCACCCACATTGAATTCAACATGCTCATGTTTCTTGTTATAATATTTCGCTTGCTTAGCCTGAGCCTCCTTCAAAAACGCAACTACAAATTGTCGAATCACGGTGAACCCTGTAATAAACAATTCACCAAATGGTATCGCAGAAGACTGTCTTGAAAGACACTCAGGTGAAGCCAATGATACAATTCGAGGTAAAGACCCAAATACAACTGTGAAAGGTGCCATCCGTATGGACTCTTGATATGAGGTATTATACTGAAAATCAATAAATGGCAATAGAACATCCCAATCCTCACTGTTCCCGCAAGCAAATTTCTGTAATAAACGCGTTACAATTTTAACTCCTGCCTCTGCCTGACCATCGCATTGAGGGTGGTATGCAGAAGTATTTATCTTTTTAGTGGAAACTATCTCCAAAAATGTTTGCAAAGCCCTAGATAAAAATGCGGATCCCCTATCGGATAATAACCTTCTGGGAAAACCAAAAACAAGCCCAACACGTTTCAGTAGGAAAGAGGCTACTGTACGAGTTGTCATATCCTTAGTCGCCTCAGTGACAATATATTTGGAAAAAAGATCAACACAAACAAGTATGTACTTATTCCCTTGAGACGTTTCGGGAAAACCCTCCACAAAATCAACTGCAAGGGTATCAAAAAGACATGAAATGAGAAGCGATTGTTGCAAGCCGCCTGGTTTCTTTGCAGGCCTGTCAAAATATTGACAAACTGGACATGATGTAACGTAACTCTTAATTTCACCCTTCATTTTAGGCCAAAAATATTGTAAGCGTATCTTTTGATAAGTCTTTTCACTTCCAATATGACCATTTAAAGGATCACCATGACTAATTGCTAGCAATTTCCTCCTAAGACATTTTGGAACATAAAAGGGTTTTCCACTCATTTTGGTAAAATGTAACATCTGATCATCATCAATTTCCACTTGTTCTGATAACGTAATTTCTTTATCCTCCAGTGCCCTCCTATGCCCTACTTTCAATTCCTCTACATCCACAAATGAAATAAGCAACTCAGCTTTGACAGTTGGTAATCTTGTTAGGCAATCCACATCACTGGCATTTACCTGAGCGATAGTGGATGTCGAAATCGAACTCTTGTAAGCATACAGCCCATCTGGCCAACTTCTCATGAGGATCCTTCATAGAAAGTAACGTACATAAAGAATGGTGATCGGTATAAACAGAAAAGTGCCTTCCATCTAAATATTTGTAAAATTTCTTAACTGCCCATAAAATAGCATAACACTCACGATGCATCGTGCTCCATTTCTGCTCCTGCTTTGATAAAGACTGTGAAGCATAGGCAATAACAACCTCATCACCATCCTTAGTCTTTTGAGCCAAGAGAGCACCAAGGGTATGCAAACTAGCATCGGTCTTAACAAGTGTCTCCAATTGAGGATCAAATGACCGTAAAATGGGTTCATTAATGAGACAAGTCTTTAAATCTTCAAACTCAGCCTGTTCCAATGGCCCCCATTTCCATTTAGCCTTATGATGAGTAAGGGAGCGCAAATTGCGAGAGCGCTCACTGAATTCTGGAATGAATTTTCGATAGAAGGAGAGAGCTCCAAGAAAACGTTTCACATCTTGTGCTTTAGTTAATGGAGCCCATTCGGAAACATGTTGAACATTCAAAGGACTAGGCTTCAGGGATTTTCCATTAATAACATGACCCAGATAAAGCACTGACTGTTTCATGAATTGGCACTTCCAAACGTTGATTAACAACTTAAAACGTCCTAAACGCCTCAACACTTCAGCCAGATGCTCGAGATGCTCAGCATAACTGCGAGAGTGGATAGCAAGATCATCAAAGAAGATTTTGACAAATAATGGTAACAAATCCTCAAATATAGTGTGCATTGTCCTCTGCATTATTTGACAAGCAGTGCAAATGCCAAAGGGTAGAAAGTTAAATTGGTATTGCGCATCAGGTGTAACGATTGAGGCTTTGTATCTATCTTCCTTACACAAAGGCAATTGCAGATAAGCGACCTTCAAGTTAATTACTGTGAAAAACTCACAACCCCTCATTCCATCCAACAAATCCTCTGGATAAGGTAAAGGGAAATTCTCCCGTATGAGAACTTCATTTAAAGCTTTGAAGTTACCACAAAGCCGGAACTTTTTGATTCCCATCGCATTGACTTGTTCTACTAAAACAACGGG
>JAQGBN010000116.1:0-10675 GCA_034698465.1 Tachypodoiulus niger | reverse complement strand
TTGCTGTACAGCGTCCTCAATTTAGCGGTGCATTGTCGGTCTGAACATAATTTGGTAATACTTCATGCTTGTAATTGGTAATGCAATATGTTATAATGCATGAAGACAATCATGCACTTGGCCCAAGGCGTCAGCAGCCGGAGAACGACTTTCGAGTGACCAATCAGTGACCTATTTGCAAGATGCTGGACCAAGGCTAGATGAGCTTGGTAGCAGAGCGTTGAATGCAGAGCGATGCATTCAACCTTCAGAGGTCAGAGGTCGTCGGGAGCGACCGAAGCGGTTAACAGAATCTCGGTTGTGGGGACGATGCCCAAGGCTGGAGACAGTGTCGAGGAGACTATGAACATCTGTGAAGGGCTGATTTGAGAGTGGACAATGAGCAACAAATGTTGGCAATACGTTTTCGTTGACAACATAACTTTTAGAAGTCTACGAATGATAAACCTAGGCTATCAGATTAATACAGGTTAGATCATTTACAGTGAATATTAAAACAAAATTTCTAAATTTCTGTGAAATTTTCTGTGATACATTACACAATGCATATGTATGATGTTCTTTCAGAACCACTTGACTTCTGTAACCCTCTAAAGTTCAATATACTATTATTGAGGGTGTATCAACAACATACATCGGCAGACATCGGTTATATCCCATGTAAACAGGCGATAAAAGTGAAATTAGATGAATCGGCATAGAAACAAGTAGGGTCAACGGAATAAGTCTAGATATTTGAAATTGAAAGCAAATGTGAGCCTTATCGGGCAAAGAGTATATACAGGTATCAAACGTTATCTTTAAATACTATACAAGTATTTATTGTATCCAACTTTGGTCTAACGAATATGATAGCGAACGTTATCCAAAACAACTTGTATACAATTCTGGTATTTAATTTATATTGTCTCATGACCATAAGCTAATTACATGAAGTATATAACCAATGCTCGACAGTCCGCGGGTTGCTAACTAAAGGGAGCAGTAAACTCTATAAAACAATGGCAAAATTTAGCGATATGAAGTTACACCATTTAAAACAATTACTGATAACCAAATTTGTTACAACTAGGTGGCAACAGTACATTCAAAGGAATTGCTTGTGAACTTGTTGACAGACAATCAAGCTTGCATATCAGTTGAGTGGATATATAGTCTTCCAGTTGAGAACAAAATTGTATTTTTCTCAAAAATGTTTCTACTACGTATACTATTGGTAACTTTAAGCGTTGATTTATTTTTAAAAGCTGAAGCTTGGAGTAAATTAGAGAATTCGGCTCTTAGAGAAGGCCTGGTTCCAGCAAAAACTGTTGGTCAAGTATGGCCAAAGCCTCAAAAAATCACTCAGCAAACGACATTTTTGACCATCGATGCTCAAACTTTTCGCTTCGTATATAATGGGCCTTCATGTGATATTATCGATTCGGCAATTGCCCGTTATACTACCTTGATTTTTAACCCTCCTCGCATACCTAACTCTAACGAAATACCAAAGTATGTTAAGAACTTAAAAGCTGAACTTCCAAATTTACAAATAACATTGAATAGCGAATGTGAAATCTGGCCCTATCTCAACATGGATGAATCATGTAAGTAGTGTTCATGTATATACATATTCATAATATTGAGCCACGTATATTACTTTGTTTAAAGTTAATCTCGTATTTTCATCAAAATATGATAACCATTGTGTATGTGACGATATCAAAATTAGTTAATCTATTTGTTCTGCGAATCAAATATACACTGTACAAATTATGTTTACAACTAAATTATTTTTTATTATATATATTTTTCACAGTGTATTTTATTTTACATATTTTTAAAAAAGGTGTATCAATAATCAGTTATATCCTTTCCATTCAAGTGGTCGGTTTTTGGGAAATTTTTCATTAAATATCAGTATTATTAACTTAGCATAACAACAAATATTACGTTACAAAAACAATGATTTTCTACTTGTTTGCAATCACATATATTAAATATATATGCATTTGCTGCAATTTGGAATTGATATTCTATTACGAAAATGTTTTCCATACCAATAGAGGGGGCCTCTTGAAAAGGACATTTACTAACAAAACATACAGAAATTCTAAGTAATTTTAGACGGTCGTAAAATATAAAAAGGGACAGGTCTATTGTTAAATTCAGCAAGCCGCTTACTAAGCACTAGCTCAAGCCGCTAGCTAGCAGAGCTAGCAACCAAATACTGCGCTGCACTCAGCACATCTAGCGGCCTAGCACCTACCTAGTGCATTCTAAGCACGAAGCACAAGCGTGCTGAATTTAAAAATCAGCCATAAGCAAAAGATTTTTTTCTTTCATTAAATGTATTGTATCAGAAACGTTCTTGTATCAGGAATTTCAGTGATTGATGACATTGTTCAAAGCAATTGGTTGCATGGTGAAGACATGGCCTATTTCCATTATTTCTCACTCTTGATTGGCTGCGTTTCTTTAGGAAACGTGTATTCGGAAGGTTTTTAGATTGATCGTCAATATCAATATGCTGGCAAGAAAATTCTGAAATGCTTCAAATGATTTCAGTTTATTAAAAATATTCACAATGTTACTTACATTAATATACATTACTTAATTTCTTACATAAATAACTTTCATTTCAAAAATGTCGTTTCAAATACGAGTTATTATTAGTGCCCTGTGTCAATGAATTTGGATGAATTGTTTGTTATTTGCAGATCAACTACTAGTTGATTCTGGTTCTGTTCCTGGAGGCGCTGAATTAACAGCAGAAAGAGTGTGGGGTGTTCTGAGGGGTTTGGAAACGTTCAGTCAACTTATTTATCATGACGATGCGCGAAATGTAAATTATAGTTCTCGTACTTTATGCAAACGTATAAAAAAGTCGTTGAAAAGCTTTACATACTAAATCATACATATTAAACTTTTTCGTCTAGTTCTTCATTAATTCCACAGAAATCACAGATTTTCCCAGATTCAGTTTTCGTGGGGTTCTTTTGGACACTGCGCGTCACTTCGTTACATTAGAAGTTATCAAGAACAATTTGGTACGCAATTTTCCAACGTTTTCATTAATTTTTAATCGATTTCCAACAAGTTTATCGTGAGATATGTATTGTGATGTTTTTATCTAGGACGCCATGGCATTCAATAAGTTCAACGTTTTCCATTGGCATATCGTCGATGATCAATCATTTCCATATCAAAGTCAAGCATTTCCAGATATGAGCGAAAAAGTAAAAATTAAGATCTACAATATATTTTTTACCCTGAGTGATGAGTACATTTTCCTAAATGATTTCAAGTGATGCATTGCTATATATATATTTTTAAAGGGCTCATATAATCCCAAAACCCACATATTCACGTTAAATGACATTACTTCTGTTATCAACTATGCAAGAGAGCGAGGAATTAGAGTAATTGTGGAGTTCGATACACCAGGTAAGTGTTAGCCCCTTATTGTAGCATGATTGTAAATTAAAGCAAAACCGCAGATTTATCTGCGTTGCCAACAAATATATATTTACCAACTGATATATTTTTTCTGCAATTCAAAGGTCACACTGAGTCTTGGGGATTGGGAGTTCCCGGTTTGCTTACTCCGTGTTACACTGGAGAAACCCCCAATGGAGATTTTGGTCCTATCAATCCCATCGTCAATTCTACCTATGACTTTCTATATACTTTTTTCTCGGAAGTCGCACGTGTATTTCCTGATCAATATATACATTTGGGAGGAGACGAAGTCAGTTTCGCCTGTTGGTAAGTTGACAATTTCTTTTTTTAAATTTCATCGTTGCAACCTTTCTTTTACTGATGCCAATGATTCCTGTTATTACGCATCAACAAATCTTGAAAAACGCAGTATATTTCTGGCAGAATTGTTTTCACAAAAATAATGCAAGGCAAAACAATTTAAATAACTATTTTATTTTTAAATCTAGGATGAGCAATCCAGACATTCAACAGTTTATGCTTGACCAAGGATTTACTGACTATTCTCAGCTTGAAAGCTATTACATTAACAATCTCCTAAATATCATAACTGATATTCCTGACAAGAAGAATTACATCGTTTGGCAAGATGTATTCGATAACGGAGTGACTCTGAAACCAGATACAGTGGTTAACGTGTGGAAGGATGGATATAAAATAGAACTGGAGCAAGTTACTAAAGGAGGCTTTAAGACCATTTTATCTTCATGTTGGTATTTAAATTATATCGATTATGGCAGCGATTGGGTGGGTTTCTACAATTGCGAACCACTCAGTTTTAATGGCACTCAAGAGCAGTTCGACTTGGTCATGGGCGGTTCAGCTTGCATGTGGGGCGAGTGGGTGGACGGCACTAACTTGATCAGTCGCACCTGGCCCAGGGCATCGGCAGTTGGGGAAAGACTGTGGAGTGACCAATCCGTGACCAACACTGCGGAAGCCGGACCAAGACTCGAAGAACATCACTGCAGGATGTTGGAACGTGGAGTTAATGCGGAACCATTCAATGGACCGAATTTCTGCAATGTCGATTATCTTATAAACTGATAAGACAACTTCATTATTTTAAATCATCCAGTAAAATAGTAAACACAGGGAATAATGGATCCGTATTGTTATTAACGAATACACTGTAATACCATTAACGACCACATAATACCAATTCATAATTTACGAATTGCTGGTAGATCTTTTATAGCTCTTTTATAGCACCTCTGGACAAAGTATAAATTAAGAAAAAGATACCATCGAAAATGAAATCCAAAAATTGCAAGCTCAATTCATTTTTGGAAAATTGTTCTAGCATAATCTTATGCCGTGAATATGTTCACTCCTTGCAAGTTAACTTAACGAATCATAGAAAATGGCAAATTAACTTGTACTTTTATTTTTTCTTCATATGCACCGGTATTTTAAGCCTTGATCGAATCAATTCTGCGTAAATTTCTATTTGTAAATGTATGAAATAAAAAGCACAATGTACTGTATGTAGAATAGGAATTGACTATTTGATAGATGTTGCTATGGAAACACACTAGCGTATACATGTGAATGAAACGACAAACTGTTCATGAATATCACTTTTCGATTTAAACCCCATAACCAATATTCTTATTTGCTTGCATAGTAGCACTGACACATCCATAATTGACATCCATGGATTAACGTTTATTCTCAATTCTTTATATCCCATTCCTTTAAAGTAAAATTGTGAATTTGGGAGAGTATTTACCGACCAAAACAGCCATTTCGTCAACATATTCAAATATTGACTCGAAATACGATAAGATTCCCGTTTGCAGAAAATGACACCGACTGTATAGTGGACTTCAACCAAGACATGTTAATAGGTGCAATATCGATTTTCAGACAACAAGTGCGTTTCTTAGCTGCAAACGCGCGTATTCAGTATACAGCAAATCGTGGCCATGAAACTACGCGTCTTATTTCTGTTGCTCAGCATCGTCGTTTCGGAATGTTTCAAATTAAAAAATCCATCATTATATCTGCTAAAAACCGTACAACAATCTACAGGGGCGGTTTGGCCCCAACCACAACGAATGAAGACGTACACGACGGTGTTTAATTTGCAACCCGAAAAATTTGCGTTTATCATCGCTGGAAAAAGATGCCCCATTGTTGAGCATGCCTGCGATCGGTATTACGATCTGATATTTAATCCACCACGAAAACCGCAGCATAAAAGGAATCGGTTCAAAAATTCGGCAAATTTCGATGAAAAATTACAACCCAGCACCATTCTGAGCGCATTAAAACTCTACCAAAAATCAACAAGATGTGAAATATGGCCATACATGGGAATGGACGAAAAATGTAGGACGTTAGCAATGGCTTATACAGGGTGAGTCCCACGAAATGTTTTCTACAAATGATGTTAAAAACCCTCGATGCAGATACCTCTGTCAATTAATAGGTATTTACAATTCAATTTCCAAGCTGCTTTTTTACTGACTAAGAAAAAGACAATGGAATGTCTAAATTAATTTTCTGAAGCATTGCTTAAAACAACTTTTTTTAATTTTTTTCTCATTTTTCATAGTTATAAATATTCAAGTAAGATTGGTTTTTATCAAAATGTTCTTTCATGATAAATTTGAATGATTACGTCGCCCATTGATTTATAGAATGCAATGTACATCGAACGGATTGCAATTTGTAGAAAAAACGTTTCTGCGGCCCACCTCCACTAAATGAACACATGTTTTTAATAGATAGTTATAGAACCTAACAATCATTTGTTACAGATGATTTGCAAATAGACCAAAATGGTACGGCTAACCTCAATGCGAGCAGTGTGTGGGGCTTACTGCGTGGATTGGAAACCTTCAGTCAACTTGTTTACAACGATAGAAATACCAAGTTGGCAAGTAGTTAAGGCAGCTCAAAGTACTGCGTGCTTGCTACACAAATTTAGCAAAACAGACATGGCCCTAGAAATAAAAAACCATATAATGGTCAAAGCAACAGAATTTCATTTTATCTACTTAGCATTTGTGTATTCCATTCTGAACACTTCATCACTTTTTAACAAATTAAGTTGGGGCACAAACGCAAAATTTTGAACATCTACTTTATATTATCGACATATTGCTGTCATTGCGTAAAAGCAATTATTATCCACATTTGAAAAAGTGCAAGGATGGTTATCGTTTTCATGTTTTAAACAGTATTCCGTAAATGCAACCAAAATTAGCGATTTTCCAAGATTTTCGTATCGTGGTCTGCTGCTGGATACATCGCGGCATTATGTGCCTACGAAATATATTCGCCAGAATTTGGTGAGTGAATTCAGCGCCTAAAGTATTTTTCCAGCAACTTTTAAAAATTTCCTGACATTAAAACTGATGCTTTCAGGATGCTATGGCTCAAAGCAAATACAACGTTTTTCATTGGCATATTGTCGACGATACATCCTTCTCATATGAAAGTAAAAGATTTCCGAATATGAGCTTGTTGGTACGTAAGATTTGCTTTAAAAGATGATTGTCTACAAGATTTATTAAGATACTTTTGCTAATCTTATTTATCATAGGGAGCTTTTGCGCCAACTCACGTATATACAAAATTAGACATTGTGGAAATTATAGAATATGCACGATTACGGGGAATTAGGGTTATAGTCGAATTTGATACTCCAGGTAAGATGGTATTTCAATACAACTGAAAATTAAAATAATTGTGTATCCCACAATATTTAATCATTCATTTTAAAAAATTATTTGCAGGGCATACTCAGTCATGGGGTCCAGGAGTACCAGATTTGTTAACGCCCTGCTATGCAAATGTCAGCGGCAAACTCGAAGTAGTATCTTATGGACCGATTAATCCCATCGTTAATAACACATACAACTTCCTCAGACATTTCTTTATGGAAATAGCTCGACTTTTTCCAGACCAATATACCCACTTGGGCGGAGATGAAGTTGACTTTTCATGCTGGTAAGTCCTGCTGGCAGTTGCATGATCTTGCATCTTATATCAAATGTATGTTCCGACCATAAGCTTGATCGAAGTAGCATTCCAATGTTCTGCAGGAAGTTTCAAACGTAGTTTTTCTGTATGCAATGCTGCATTGTAGTGATTTATGGAACATCTTATTTAAAGTGCTGTGCAGTTGCATCATTATGTTTCATGCTTGTCCAGAACATTCATCATTTTTCACTAACTAGACAATTCATATTAAGTGTCCAATTCCATAAGGGATAATAAGTACATTTAGGTAACAGGCAGCTTATTTCTTCATTTTATTCTTGTAGGCAATCCAATCCAGCCATCACTAAATTTATGAAAAAACACGGATTCGGCCAGGACTACCGAAAATTAGAAAGTTATTATTTCAACAAACTGATAAAAATCGTGAAAGATATTAGAAAAAGTTACGTAGTGTGGCAAGAGGTGTTTGACAACAACGTCAGTTTAAAGAAGGACACTGTTGTACACGTATGGAAAAGTGATCCAAATCCGATGGCAGAAATGATGGCAGTGACAAAAGCAGGATATCGTGCAATTTTGTCTTCCTGTTGGTATCTCAGCGCTTTCAAAATGGGGAATGACTGGGTTAGTTTTTATCCCTGCGAACCCATGAATTTCAATGGAACCAAAGGCCAGATGCAGCTAGTAATCGGAGGAGAAACATGTTTATGGGGAGAATATGTCGATGCTACAAATATGATAGCCCGTCTCTGGCCTAGAGCCTTAGCTCCAGCAGAGCGCCTCTGGAGCAGCAGAAATGTCAATGATACCAAGGCAGCAGTGCCTCGGTTTGAGGAACATAGATGTCGTATGGTAACAAGAGGAATAAATGCTGAACCTGTCAATGGACCAAGTTTCTGTCCAGCCGATTATCTAATTTGAATCAAAAGGAAATCTAATATCACCGAATCAAACATTTTAGTCATTTGTTGTGTAATAATTACCATAAGTTTCGTTCTATGAAGTTAGATCATTGCTGTTTATATTTCATACCAATGAAGAAATTTGCTGTATGCTTGTTTTAATTTGATGAAGAGTAATTCCATTATAACTAACGGGACGGAAAACGGTTGTAAAGATGGATATATTACATAATGAGCATTAAATCATGTGATTACATTGCTTAATTTCCTTTACTGTAATTTTGAATTGCTGATAATTTTATGTCTCAGTAATTGAAGAATAAATTCCAATTAGGATTTTGTCAAAGTTGTTCATTTCCTCAGAAGTAGACCTACACGCAAAGTTGAACAGAATTTTCACATATTTTATTACATTAGATGAGTTCATATATACATGTACATGATTAGTAAACTGATCAGATATTTTTACTGACAGGCAAATAAAATTAAGATAAGATGATAAAGCTTATTTTGAGATTCAGTATAATGTGACAATGTAAATGGCTATAACGGATTTATTAAAATTGCATGCCATTGAGGTTCAAATTAAAGGTCACCAAATGCATTTGTAACGTTATAGATTGGAAATAATAATGCACGGTTTATAATTCCGTTTTTTTTTAATTTGCCAATTATTTAGGCATTTTTTAAATTTACACTCGTCTCCATCCATGATGGCCATCTTTTTATGAAGATTTTAACGTCATCTTAACATAAAATTGTACGGGTGGTTTTATAAGGTAATCCCATTTTATTGGTTTGTATATGAAACATTTATTTCCAGTATAATTCTCATTGACCTTTATTTTTGTGATTGTAACAGAACCGCATTAGGCATAAGCTTAACAAACAACAACTTAGGACTTCACAGTCTGAATTGACCTCTAAAAATATTACTGATTGTGAATGAACTGAGAGAGTGGAGCCTTTGTTTTTGAAAATTACCAAATGAGGCTTCAACAGTTTTCCATAGCTTAGTGCCTGACCATTTTCAGATCAAGGACTGCATTACTTACTGTACATGTATACACTAAACCACTGCATAAAGAAATTATACGCACTTAATATTTTCCATACTCCAAAACCTTACGAAAAACTATGTGATTCATTTTTCATTTTTGTTTACGGCAAAAATAAGGTGCATCTTAATCGCGATAAAAAGTACATAATGGTCATGATAGCCATAATGTGCTGATTCATTAATTTTCATATTTCTGTTGCTGGGCAGAAAAAAAATTTCGCATGCTATAAAGAAGTTTACTGCGTATTGTTTGTTTTGCAATTGGAGTAGTTAATCAAGATTTGAAACCTTCTGAGAATTAAACGATAACATGGGATAATTTCATACGGACTTCGAAAAAAACTTACTTCTCACTTAAAACTCTAATTTTCAATGATTTTATAAGATCATTTAATTGGGTGCATTATTTAAACAGATCCCCTTTTTTATTTTTTGGGACAGGTAACATCGGGAATTATCAAGATCCCATGTACGGCATATAGATAATTTGTATAGACAAACATTATAAGATAAGGTTGTGTACGAACTATTTTGTGTTTGACAAAACATCGTACTGTTATCTGGAGTAAATAGGTGGTGCTGTCGCAATTGTACTTCACTCTAATGATAAACAGTTTTGAACTTTGGAAGGGTAATGGGATAACGCGAGTTGGTATAAAAATACGATAATTATAAGCTTGCCATTAGATCAGTGTTCAACAAACTGTCAAAAATCAGTACATTAAAGACGTCGACAATGGCGTGGCAGTTTTTAGTACTGTCTTTACTGCTGAGTTCTGAATTGGTGAGCTGTTATTCAAAATCTGAAATTATAGAGATATTGAAGCCGCTTGGAAAAGTGACCGTCGAGAAATCCGTGGGGCAAGTTTGGCCATTGCCACAACAAATCGTAACGCAGCAAACAACTGTGTCCATCGATCCGCAGAGCTTCGTTTTCCAATACGCGGGCCAGTGTGATATTGTCCAGTCAGCCTTCTACAGGTATTATGACATTATTTTCAATCCACCTCGAGCGCCCAAAAGAAAGGCACACGTAAAATCGCAAATCAACAAGAATCTACTCATGCAACTTCGGGGACAAGTATCAAGTTTGGAAGTTGTTTTAACAGGACCATGCGAAACATGGCCAACCTTGCACATGGACGAACAATGTGAGTTGAAGAAATATAGATTTCAATGGACATAATTAAGCACATAATTAAGCGCATAATTCAATTCTTCCTCCCCCCCCCCTCCCCCCCAAAAAAAAACTTCACCTAAAAGTGTAATGTAACCT
>JAQGBN010000115.1:0-10720 GCA_034698465.1 Tachypodoiulus niger | reverse complement strand
CATTCAAATATTCTGAAGTTGAGCTTGGTAGGCCATACGCCATGCATGCATTGTGCAAATACTCAAGAAATGATTCCAATTATAAACTTTCTTGAAGCAATCCATTTAATTTGATATGCTTTCTTACATGGTTGCACTACACTAATCACTAATACTGATAAAATTTAATGTAGACTTGGACGGCCGAATGATACGTATCTTCAAACAATGAACAGTATTAATGGGTAATTTATGCTTTGTATGACAATTATAAGTAACTTGGTGAAAATGGGCCTAAAGACTCATGGATTTTAATAGTTCATTTTAATTGCTTTGTACAGGGCATTGTTTCCAGGCGGTGGAACGTCCATTACGGATAGTCGATATGCCCGAGTTGGAAGTTACATTTATCAGTATGCAAAAGCGGTATGAAACTATGCCAGTAAAACTCCGGACAATTCAGAAATATTTTTTCAGAAAAATGAATAATTAGCGATAAGTTGAATATGGCCATACAGGGTAAATGTACCATAAATGCTCTAACTTTTCTAGAAAAAGTTTTTGTATCCTGTATGGTCTAAAGTTGAAGAGATAAGGAGGATGATTGTTTCAGATAAATTTGCAAATTGATTTAATATACGATCAACCATGCATACGTGTATCCTAGTCAATGCATGGACAATTTCAATCCTAATGAAATAAGCGCAGAGGTTTTCATTGTCTGCCTTTGTCCGAACTAGGCAAATGACAGAGGGGACTATTTTCCGATTTGGGCGACCTGCTTGGGATTCGAGATGCTGGCGTCCTTGTTAGTTTCTGGACAAACTGTTCTAACAGATTGTGAGGCATCTGACATAGCTTTACCTCTGAATTTCACAGCAGGTAGGAAATTCAATGTGGGTTAATCACTAAATAAATAAGTTATAAGCAGAAATTATTTAAACAATTGATTAATACGTTGGAAAAACTAGATGCTGCCAGTAGTCGACTGCTTGGAAATCTGCCTGATGACATCCAGCAAGCCTTACTCACTGAAAATGTTACAGCCAATTACCACCACAAATGCGTTACCCCCGAAGTAAGAACACATTATTTACCGAAAAACGAACTGCATTTTCCTTAATCTTTCCACTATAATGAAACACTTTTTACTGGTAACGACTATTGATATGCAGTCTGATACCTGCTCGCCAATGACACTAAACATAATATAGGCTAATTGTTGAACTATAATGTTTCTTTATCGGTCTTATGAGTAGTATGATCAAAATATCAAACCGCATTGATAACTGCTTAACTTTTATTTGCCAGCTTGCGAGATCTTCTGGATTAGACCAGCATATCAAAATATTATCAACAAACAAGGATGCCAATGGATTAGAATTTATTTCTACTTTTGAAGGTAAATTAATTTATTCAGTATTTTGATTTGTAAAATCTGGGCCAAAGTGTGATAAATATAGGTAACTTGAGCATTGTAATTTTTAATTATCATTTAGTTATTGGGTACCCTTTTTACGCCGTGCAGTGGCATCCAGAAAAGGCCCCGTGGGAATGGAATACTGACGAAGTTAACCTCCCCCACTCTCCTAATGCTATTAAAGTTACCCACTACTTTACTTCCTTCTTGGCAAATGAAGGTAAGTTTAAGATTCGCAGAAATATGTAAATATTTAGAAAGTATTATATTTGCAGAAATCAGACCAAAAAATCGATCCTCTAGGTCATTTTTTAAATATTTATAGCCCGTAAAAGTCAGCACAAGTACAGTGATCCCGCCCAAGAAGCAGCAGAGATCATTTACAACTTCAACCCCATATACAGTGGTCTCAATGGATCTGACTTTGAGCAGAAATATATTATTAAAATCGGTTAGGTTCAAATTGGGACCAAGCCATTTATGTGCATGTAATGGAAAGAATGATATGTACTATACATAAAGAGCAGGTATTCTTGTTTCGTTTTAACAATAATTGTATATCTCAAAGAAAGTCCCAATTTTCTGAAGCACTATCTGTATCCCCAACTTGCAAAAACTATTATTCGTATTTTTGCTTTAAATTCCTGTACAGTGTACTTAAAATCAAATCTACAGTATACAGTGGTTTTTTGACTACTGAAATCAGCATGCATAGTGATATCACGGTTATAGTGGGTTTTCTGGACTGCTGATATCAGTATGGTTAGTAATATCACTCAATTTTTTACTCATGTTACTATGTTTCTGTACTGATATCATTATATATAGTGGTTTTTTGACTACTGATAGCAGCATGCATAGTGATATCACCGTTGTTTTTTTGGACTACTGATATCAGTATGGTTAGTGATATCACTGAATTTTTATTGATATCACCATATCGACGTATTTGTAACGATATCTACTGTACTGATCACTAGCGACGCTATTGCGCCCAATTTTTTGCCATCCTTTCGAAAGTCCGCTGCAGGGTTTGGGATCTTCGTAAAAATGGAGAAATTAGCCCTTTTGTGATGCGTGTTATCACATGCATGTCTCCACTTCTCTGACGCTGGACAATTATTACAAGCGTATTCCTTGTATGTGATTGTTCAACATGTCACATACCTTCCGTTACTCGTTTTCTATCGAATTTTTTCTCAGGCTATACTTGTTTACTTGAAGCGTAATCGGGAAAAATATGAATTGTTTAAGCCGGAGACGAAAGGCGGTTGAAATCTGTGAGCACTTTACGATGCTGCAAATATTAAATATGCATTCGCGTTTTATGCATGCCTGTCGTTGCCGATTTTGGGGTTTATCACCTTATGTCGAGATTAGGTGGGCTAGAGTGGGAAGGAAAAGGTTATTATTTGCATGAAATATGCGATCCTGAATCTTCCCTTATGGACGCATCTTACACTTTAACGGTTTACGAAATTCATCACATTGCAAAAAACATTTGAGCTGAAAGAAATGGACACTGAAAAGATCCTGCTAGTAGCCTATATATCGTGCGGTTTAAGATTTTCAATTACGCTCTTAATGCTCCTTGAGAGCTATCGTAATGGTAACATTTGAGAGCTGGTTTTAAACGTTTTCATCAATTGTTTAAATTGGTAGTAAGCCTGCAATGGAAATTGCACAGAACGGCGGAAGCGGTGATAATATTGATTCGGATGATCGGATCTAAGGAGAAATAACTAGGTTTACTTTTGTAAATAGTTTTTTTTCGAACATGTCAGGAATAGTCGAACAATTTATTTTCATATATGACGTGCATTTTCTTTTAGTTGAAATAGCGTCTGGGTAGATTCGGTTACCGAATTTCACGGAATTTCGAAAACCAAGAAGGTTGGATTGGTTTTATTTTTTAATTTAACATTTGCTGATGCTGCATCTGTAGGCACCAGGAATCAATAATGCACATCTAATTTTCACTGTATCTTCAAGAATTAAAATTTTTAATTTGGTAAAACGATCAGCAGTGAGAGCCGTATAATGGGATTCAATTGTAGAGGGAATGCAATGAGTGATGTTTATTATGCAAATTTCTGCCCAAACAACTATCCTATAGCACTAGGCCTATACGTTACGATCAGAGAATGGCTTGATGGTCACTTCAGCTTATTCTATTTAATAATTTAACATCGAAATGTATTCGGTGGATGATCTGGTTAAATTAAATCACAGTTTAATGGTATAATTCAACCGTATTTTCCACGGTTTCACCATTTGACCAGCACAAGCCACCATGTACCAAAAACCGATCATCATGAGGTACCTTAGCTCATTAATTCCTTGATAATTCGGGTGACCTAATTTGGTTGATCTCATGCATGGAAAGGTTATCAAACGGATAATAAAATTAAAAATGTTCGGGTTAGCGGAGTTTTACTGCAGAATCGCAAATTCTCGTGGCGGTAATGCACTGCCGCATTTAATCTTATTACACTAAATACATTTTCATAAAGTTGCGGACCTATCCAGTTTAATGGCGCGGTACCTGAAAGGCAAATCCAGAATTATGAGCCATTCGGCATCGCGCATAATTATGACACCGAATTAGCATATCATCGGCGAATTCGGACGAATTTCTCGAATTCTTCCTCCTCGACTCCCTTTGATGCTCTCCGGAAATGAATGGATTAGTTCTGCGAATGCATTTCACTATTAATTAAATCCGGGCAAGCGAAGTGTTTTTGCATATTTCTGCATTCATGAAATATTTATGGTTACAAGATCTGAAGCAAGAAATCTGATACAGCCCGCCTGATTACGTGAATTGCGCAGGCTTCCATTGAGCCAGCAGGCTTGTATATTAACCGCATAAAAAGATAAACGGTTGATTTAATCCATAAGCATAGCTGGGAAACTGACCCTAAAATGGCAATCGATTTTATGCGAAATGCTCGTCCTTGCGCGAGATCGGGACAAAATCAGCCGGTTTCTAACTTCGTAGAAGCCATTGAAACCGTGCTGATTTGCGGCTAATTTGATCACTATCCGCCCCCTTTTGGCCGGTAAATGAGATGCTAAAGAAGTTGCCCTTAAAGCAAATTAATGTTAGGAAACTATTCAAATGGGGAAATCATTTCCAGGACCGGTGATGTATATGACAGGGGAAACAGGAGGCAAATTCTAGAATTTGTAGGAATTACATGTACATGAGAAATATTGCGACTCCGTGCATTACTAGGCACATACACCGTGCATATACATATACATACATGTAATTTTCAGTGTACTAAGATGAGCTGACAGTAACAGCATGGTGTAAAATATGATGTGGTTTTCAGCTCTGTGCATTCAAGGAAACGTACAAGAGATTGAAAAAATAATTATTGCAATTTTCTTGATATATCTTTACTAAATAGGACATGTACTATTTATTATCTCTTCCCAAAAGAATGCATCGTTGATGCATGAAATTCATGGGCATGTTTTCAAAACATGGTGATTTTTAAAATCTTTGTTCTTTTTAACTTTACATTTAAAAAGTAATTGTAATCTATTTAAGACTTAACAAATCGATAAGACATGGAAAAGTATTAAGATGTTGTGTAGGTATTCTACAGCTTTAGAAAATATACAGGCTGTCCAAAAAATCCATTAAAATGGGATTTATAAATACGTACATGTATTTAATACAATACAAATGCGTTATTGGTTTTATATGTACACTGTACATATAAAATATGATTAACGAGCAAATTACTGCTACGTTACCTGCATATTTATTGTTTTAACATAAGTCATATAAAACTGGTCACTGATTTACAGAGGGTCAAGTAAACACTGGGATGAATCGCTGTTTCAAATAACATTGGACGTTATAAGCTCACAAATAGCCTCTTGATAGCCAGCTAGCGTAACAAAACGAAAAATTGACTCTCAGTGGTTGGTAAACATGGAAGGAAATAGAATAATGGAGCGAGGAGGAAACGTTGAAATAGTTTGAAAAGAGCCAAATAAAGACCACTTAAAGCCCACTAAATTGGCGTATCCTTCCGCTCTCAAATGTTTTCGGTTAAAATTCCTGCGAGCTATGATGTAGCGTTTACGACCTAAACATTGTTCGAGACGGCCACTCTTGACCTAAACAAAGTGAATTACTGGACGACCAATTTTAGGCTATAAATATTTACGGAAACGCACACTCAGAAAATGGGTCAGGTCGAACCAGGCAGACGCCATCTTTTTTTTTTCCTTTTGAGAAGGGTTTGATACCTAGAGCGCTGGTGACACTGCACTTCAGCACGATTGCTTACTTTTACAGCTACAAAATAATGTATTGTTTAGTCTCAATTTTGTTGACCCAGAGGGCGCTCACGCACGTTAAATGACGCTCTCGAAAGATTTCATCTCTATTTGTTTCTTTCAGTGTGGCATTTCATGGAAACGTAGGCACTGGGTAAATTTCAACAAAAATGTTAAGCTTCTCTGACTATTCCAGTTTTTTTTTTTACAAAAAGTTCCCTGACCATTGAATACTGTGAGGCATGAGATATTTATTGTTTATTATGACGTGTATATAAACAGGAGATGTAATACAATTTGCATTAGGAATCAGCACATTAAGATTGGTTTTTGCAAATTGATAATTTCGTTAGTGTCTTCTTCCACAGAAGTGCTTGTTTCAATTGTAAGCTTGATTTTCTGGCATTTATGGAGATAACTGGCTGTGTACGTTTGAAATCAAATGTAATACTGAAATGTTGAACAACCACTTTTCCCTGACTAAGCCTTTCTAATTTCCCTTTCCAAACGTAAGCTTGATTTCCTGGCATTTATGGCAATAACTGGCTGTATATAGTTGGAATCAAATGTAATACTGACATGTTGAACTTCCCTGACTTTTTTCAAAATGAACCACTTTTCCCTGACTATGCATGCGTTTTTAATTTCCCTGATAAATTTCATATTTTCAAGGTTTTCCAAGCATGTGGGAACACTGCATGGTAACTAGATGTAACTTCGTTTGGTTTATTACTACTGGTGCATGCAGAGATCCATACAATTCAAACACCGTAGTTGCTTAATAGTCCAAAATAATGCATGAAGCTCAACTCAGATGATTTAATTGAACGATGTCATTAACTATATATCTGACGAAATAAGCCCTATCCTGAATATCATTAAAGTGAATTAACGTTAATCCGAGGCAATGTTTTGAAGTGAAGAAAACTCTAAAGTAATTGTGCAAATAAGATATATACGTGTACAAATACAATGGCATCAACAAATCAGATATTCATAATTCAATTAAATTTTAGCCTTATTTAAGATACGCTTAAAAAACTGTAATTTCAAAACCTTCACATGCGCATTTGAGAAAACCATAGCCTGCATTTATCAGAAATCTTAATGACTTATTAATGATGAGATTACATGTGAGACATGCCATTGACGTAGAACGTGTTCTGCAAAACATTAACACGTTTTGTCTGAAAATGCATAACATGTTTTTTTTTTTTTTTTTAAATCTCACTTAAAAGTTGAATCCTCCTTTTATTTTTGCATTGCTGTCAATTTAATGATTATTCTCAGGATTTTCCACTGAAATAATGATTTGTATTGATGTTAAGTACGTAGCTAAACTTAATCGTTATCCACAAAGGGATGCCAACGCGGACATCTTTATGCTCTCCAAATAAGCAACTTTTGCTGTTTTAGTAACGCAATTTGGGAGCAATAAAACGTGCGTGATTCCAAATGGTGGGCTTAATTACGAATCATAATGCATTATGTATGCTACCCCATCCAGCTCTTTCTTTTACGATATTTGGATGTACTTTTTCCGGGATATTGCATTTTTTTTTTTTTAAGCAAGTGCAATCTGCTAAATTGCAAGATGGCGTCGTGCGCACCGACAATCGGCAAATGCAGAGCTGTTCAAGCGTGAGAACGCTTACAATTGTTTGCGAGTTATCAAGTTGGAAATTTTCGGACATTAATGCCTCCAGTCACGTAAAAGGTACACCCACCTGACACCAGGCTGTTTACCAATTTGTAGTTTTTTTCCAACGCGATGGCATTTGGCCACAATCCAATATGGGGAGAAAGCCTTGAAAAACCACTTTCTCAATTACGAGAAACAATCCAGACGCAGTGAACCAGAAATGCTGCGCAAATTGACTTCAGTTGTGTTTTTTTTTTACTAGCTTCAGAATATTTATACAGGCAAGCGTGCTTCTATTTTAGAATGCATTTCTGGATTGTTGCAGAATCGAAATAATCGCATATCCCATCTTATTTTTTTATTCTTTTTTCTCTCGCTCCAATTCAAAAGTTTTAGTAGAAAAAGTTATAAATATGTTTAACTTCATGGTTGACATGATGAGGAAAATGACACTCCATATAACATTCTGAATTTGTTAAAAGTTATGTTCATGGTATCGCCTGTAGGCACCAGAAATGTGACACAAGTCAAAATTCAACGAAAGTCAATTCGTATCAACCCCAAAACTTGTATATTTTTATCTGGAAAACCTCAAGGTTTTCTTTTGAGTTAAACTGTATTGAGATTAATAATGATGCATTCGATTATATAATTCACTTTCTAAGCTGGTAAAACTTTAATTGCCTCTCCTGCAAAATGACAATTATTGACATGCACCTGCCCATGATGACCGATTTTTAGGGCTCCTTGAAAAAGCCTATACTGTTAATGTTAATTTTTTTTTATATACATTATGTTGACCACCTGCCTACCTTGACCATTGACCATTTTTTGGGGTACCGTCGAACCTAACACTACTTTGGAAACCCTCTGTGTTTTGACCATTGCACTGTAAGGTTATATATATATATTTTTTTTAAATGATATTAATGGGGAAGTTCCTTATAGGCATGTGAATACGCTTTAGAATCAGGGAAATTTCCCTGAAAGTGGATATGGGTGTTAACCATGCATAGGCCCATATGAGTTGTGCATTGTTTCATCAATTCAAAAAACTGTACCTTCAGAATGTAGGTACCATGCTATAATTTCAAATAAAACTTTACTAATACCAAAACAGTCCATGTAACTTAGCTTTAATTTATCTTTAGTATACGTTATTAACAAATTGAAAATTTAAAGAAAACTTCATCTTGAAGAAATTCTATCTGAATTACATGAAGTATCTGAAGTACATGCATTTGCAAAAGTCTAAGTCAAAGTTAAAAGTCAATAATAAAATCTGTTAAGTCAATAATAAAAAAAGTCAAATTTAAGCAATAAGTATTTTTTAATAAAAGTGATATTAATTTATTTTGTTTTAGGTGTAAAAGTGTTGACCACCTGACTACGTTGACCAATTTTGTCCAGTCCCTTGGGTGGTCAACATAGCCAGGTTTTACTGTATTTAATAACTATACGTGTATTTTACTATAATTGTTACATTATCTTTGTGATCAGACGTATTTTACGCATTTAAAGCATTATTCTGAGATGGGGTCCACAAGCTTCACCAGACTACCGAATGAGGTACATGGCACAAAAAAGGTTGAGAACCCCTCGTAAAGAGAGCGTAGGCCTTACTTAGATTTTGGGACCTGGCTAAGTTTTGGCGAAAATGGCGGTCCAAAAATGCAATTAAATTTCCCAGCTACTCAAGCAGCCTTGACCAGCAGTGATGAGATGGTACCAAACGAATCGATTTCCGGAATTCTTTGCTTACCTTGCACACCTGGTACGACACGCTCTCCCTTTGGTAGCTGTCGGCGTCAGGAGTCATGGTGGCGGATCCCCGAAATCCGCGGACAATTTCGCGGGTATTCCAGTCACGTGTCCAGGGTTCGGGAACGGAAGTACGACGCGGAGTCCGGCACGTTCATTTCCTGGAGCAGCGGACGGGACGCGAGGAGCACGTAGCGCGATTTGGCCTAAAATGGTAGGTACCCTCTCTCATCTCACCTGGCCCGCTCCTTCTCCCCGTTGCCTGGCAACCCGTTGGTGCAACAAGAGGCAAGCTTTTTCCCTCTCACCTCTACCTGACTTGCAACGATTGGAAAGCGGGCAGCCCACCTGCCCAATTTTCCCCCTCTCTCGCACGCACCTCCGCCCCCTCGGCTTTTCGGTAATCACGGGGTCAACCTCGGTCCTCGGAACTGGTTTTCGGTGCCCCCCTGGGGCCGAAAGTTGGCGCTGCACTGAGGTGCAGCAACAGGTCCCCGGGAAGCCGAGCGGGGGATGTCCGAAAATGAACTCGACATTTTATTTCGTAGACATTGCTGATGCACGGAGGGGAGTCTGGGGGACGTACCTCCCCCAAAACAATTCTAAAAAAAATTTAGCAAAAGATATGTTGCTCATGGCGTAAAAATAAAGGTGAGTTCAGAACATGCAAACGACGTTCCGCTTATAAGGCGCTTGTTCCTCACTCTAGGTATGCCATGCTTATGTGTGCACTTTAAGGGGCTGTGCACATAGGACGTCTATCATAATTGTTTTTTAGCCCCCTGCCCCCATCTAGACCATTATCGTTTGAATTGGAACCACCACCCACCTCCTCTAAATTTTTATCTGGACAAAAAGCCCGTCATTTTGAAGAGGAAAATGGCCAAAAGCTACGTCATGTTCCCATATTGTATATCTGTGCAACAACAATCAATGTCAACAAACCAAATCTTACGTTGTCAAGAACCAGTGGAACTTAATACTGTTCATTATTTGGATATTAGTTTAGTAAATCCTGTTCTTATGATATTACAATTTGTTGACTGAACTATTACTGATCACTAGTTAACCTTAATTTGCTGTCAAAGTATACCGTAGAATTAGTAGCGAGGTTACATGTATAGGAGGTTTAAGTTCCATCAATACTGGTTATGTGGTGTTTTTAAACATGATACCACGGTATTGGAATGTGTGTGTTCTACAAGTTCTTAGAAGTTCTTAACATGTAACGAATAACTTTCATAATCAACTATACACATGTAATTATTATGAACTGTAGAATATATCTCATAGAGTGTAGTTATTTTTCCTATACGTCCTCCCCGTATAAGACATAAAATGGAACCTAGTCATGTAAATGTTACAACCACAGTATTCAATTATATTATAAATTTAAAATCTCACAACGAACTGTATCTAAGTTTAATTTGTGTGAAACACAGCAGCTTTTTTTTTAAAAAAAAAAAAGAATAAAATTCATAAAAGCACATACCAGCGTTATGTGACAACCTTACAGGTACATAACATAATTAACATTACATCGTTTGGTAATACCTTCAATATCCCTTCAATAAAATCATTCACAGATATGACCTAAATGAGTATAACGTCATATTTGC
>JAQGBN010000114.1:0-10722 GCA_034698465.1 Tachypodoiulus niger | reverse complement strand
TCACAGCCAAGCCCCTTGGCAATCAGGCCCAAATTAAAACCCTTCTTTCGGTCCCAAGGCGTTCCTCATCTGGGGAGGGGGGGGTTAAAATAGAGGTGTAACCCGAGTCCCGTGCATATATAAGGCCAAATTAAATCATTTATTTTTGCACTTCTTTGGTTTTCACAACACCAAGTGCTCCTTAATATTTTTGCCATGGCTTTGTCCAAAACCACTACTGATGATCCAGTTCCGGGTACTTCTTCTACTCCGTCAGTGGGCACAGTAGACCAACAATCGGCCTATGTCAGACTGCCCGTCCTTTTCGAGAACGTGCGAAGCCAACTAGCCATATCAGCAGCCAGTCCAATGAATACGTCCTGGGACGTTGACTTTGCGGAAGTTTCTTCCCAGCAACATGCGTTTTCCACTTCGCCCAGCCTTACGGGCATTGCTGTCACTTCAGCTTCCACCCCTATACCTGATCGTCCGCCATCAACAAGTGCGAGCTTGCTTGGGGTCGCCACTTCTCCATCTTTGGCTAACATGCTTGCTGGACCGTTAGCCACGGCTGCTTCAAGCATTCAACAGGTCATAAGCATGATTCAATATGCCAATGCCATTCCTGGTTCATCCACATCAGCTGGATCTAACCTCGCCCCTATCGAGGATGGACAAACTGTGACCATTTCGAGATATCAACTCTCGCAGATGCGTATGCGGTACAATATTATGGCCAGTGATAATCGTGCCATGCGCCAAGTAATGCAACAAACGTATGACTGCATAGACAGAATATCACCGCATCTCAGGAATTATCTTTCCGACCATATGGATAGCCATGATGCGGATAAGGAGGATCATCTCTTACTCCCTGATGACGATGCTATTTCTTTGATGTCGGCCTCCACGGTTGTGGTCCCTCCTACTCGACCCTGTTCTGTTACTACGGAACGGTGCGATGTTGCAGCTCTATCCACTAAGGTCGCACAGACACCCACACCAGCCGTCGCACCCGTCTCCAACGACGCTCCCGCAACGTCAACTTCAGCTCAAAAACCTCCCAAGTCAACGGGTGCGGACGATGTCGTTGACTTATATATTTCCTCGGACGACGAGTTTATGTCCAGTGCCATCTCGCCGCATCATCCTGCTGCGATCGAACCCAAGCGATTTCAGGTGTCTCATCCTGCGGCCCCGCATTGTCACCGCAGGGACACTTTTATCGCCGAGAGTGAGGATCTCACTGACTCCCCTATCAGTTCTGGAGATATATACGTTCCTGGCAAACCGAAGGCTCGCTCTAAGTCCAGTGTACGTAAGCCTATCACCTCAGGTGCGACCAAGCGTAAAGCTCCTATCTCCGTCGACGACACTATCCAAGCCGTTGCCAGTAATTCCGGTTCACCTGCAAAACAGCCTAAGGTCGTTCCAGCCCCTCCTATGGATCCACGGGCGCTGGCTACCAAACCCAAGCCTTTCCAGCCTCGTTTGGCCACTGCTCGAAAGGCGACTGTTGCTGCTAAACTCGACGAAGGTGTGCCTGTGCCTGAAGGTTTCACCCTTCTTCTTGATAAAGGTGTGACCTATCATCAACATAGTCCAAAAAATTTGGCAGACAATGCTACCGGCCGCGAGTGGTCTCGCACCGATCCAGCCACCAAGTTGCCGGTGACACTGCGACAATACGTGTTAGCACCCTCAGCTGCTTGCGCAAATAAACCTTCTCTTCGTGCCGAATGGGACGCCAAAGTGAAGGAGAAAGCTGCTCTTGATGTCTCGACATCATACCTGCATCCGGTTCCTGAAGACCCCGATTATCTGCTGTGGCAATTTCTCAGGATGTTCCCTCGTCCACAGGATGCTCAAGAGGTATGCTACTTCTGTTGCTGCCGGGGTCGTAAATATGATGCGTGCTTCCTACATTGGGATGGATGCTACCCAATTCCACCGTGTCGTCGCCTTGGCCAGAAGTCCCCGGCTTCCGCCGAGATTACCTCTGTGATGATCGTTGTGATGCGAATACTGCAGGATCGCATCCGCAAATTGACTGTCGCTCGTGGCGGATAAAATACGTCTCACTTATTTATTGTTTTATCATTGCATGCACGTGTAAGTATGTTTTTTCTTTTCAGCCTTTCTTTCAGGTTTGTTCCTTCAGATTTTTCTTGCATATTACCATGTATTTTGTTCAAAAGCATTTCGTGTTTTCTGGCATCTCTCCGAAATTTTTTCGGTCATATCTTTCCCTCTAATATTTGGGGGGGCCTGCAACGAGATGCCTTAATTATTATTCATGCCAACAGATGGTGCCACATAAGATGGCCTACGGCAATGTGGGAGGAGCCACCACTCCTCCCACAAGGCACCGCGGCAAGGGTATAAATACCCACCTGTTGGCCACATTAACTCACTTGATCTTTGGCACTTCAACTGAGAAGACCCTCCACGGCAATGGGCAAACTCCGGTCACCAACCTACATTTATTTCTGACATCCAACTTATCACCTATTGAAGATCTCAAGGGTGCGACCTCACACTCGGCGATACCTGCCGTGAGCGCACCTGAGATCTGCACTCATCAACATCTCACCTGTCCTTTGGCATTAGTCTTCAGGTCTCATGGTGACGGAGATCACAATATCCGTGATGCCCATTGACCAGTGTTGAGTCATTGGTCAAAGTCAGTCTCAATGTAGTGCGATATTACCTTTCGTGTAAAAAGGTAGAAGTGTGACCCATCGCTCCAAATAGTGTGCTACCACACGGACAAGTTGGATCGCACTTCGCTGTTCTTCCTCTTCAGACGTGATCGCCCTTTCGGGCATACTTTTGTGATAAAGTGCGACTTGGTTCCTGTTCCTATAATCCGTTATATTTGATAAAAGATTTATTGCTCATCTCTATGGATCTCGATGAATAAACAAATGTTCTGTTCTACTTGAAAAGTATTTTCCGGATCTCATTCATATACGAATCATCCTCTTCTTGGAGAGTGCGCTTCAACTCGCACTCTCAATATGTTAAAAATGTAAATAAAAATAGATATACATGTATATGTAAATATTATGAATGATCTCATTACCATTTTACAGTAATTTTGATGGCTTTGATACTTTGATGGAGGACATACCAGCAATTCTGCAGGCGCAGAATTCGGGTGTGAATCAGAAGTCGCAAGTCTTGACCAAACTTTTCCGCTTCCTGCGCAATTTCGTCGCCAACTTGGAGTCGAGGCAGTCGGCTGTTGTAAGGTGAAACAAATGCAGATTTTGGAACTCTTTACTTAAGTGTTAAGACGAGAAAATCAGAAAAGCAACAACACGAACCATCATCTTATACTTTTCTGAGAAAAGTCACAAATAAGTCCAATCTTGAAGCTCTCCCCCCTTTTTTTTCTGTAAAAAGACGATGAAATGAAACCAATTTCAGCCACGAAAATATCTTTTACTTCGGAAGTCGGTTTTTCTTTCGTAGCAAAACAATTGCGAGATGTTTTCAAAATTAGCTGTAGGGCATCCTCTGATAATTAAGTTTGTGCTGCACGTGATTCAGAAATTCGTGTCTCTTTAGGCACTCTTCGTTTCAGAGTATTTTGAGCTGGATTGCTCGGCTTACTGCGTCAGTGTGCACGGACCCAGATCCCCAAGAACTGATCCAGTTGCGCTGTGCGCTGCAGTTTTTGGGAAATTTGATAGCTAGTAACGACAGCAATAAGAGGGCCGTTTGGAAAAGTCTACGCCCAATGTTTGGGTAAGTTAATCGGAATGTTTCATCTTAGGATTTGGCAAATTATGAGCGGGTAACAGACGAGTTATGCAAGGAATTTTATTTCGTCGAAATCGGAACCCATAAGAATTAAAATCACAGATTATTGCCTTTGGGGAAAAAGTTGAAGGCATTATTTGGGATGCAATTATAATAGCATTTTATTAAAATGCATTTTGATATATAATATGTAGATATAATAACAGAATTTCATCTCTAAAAAAAGTGCAAAATCCTTCATAGTTGCAAGATTAGTGCTATCCATGTTTTTTGAAGAAACTCCAGGTTTTTCTCTCACCTGAAGAGCCGATTTTTCGGCGCTTGGCAAGTTATGGTCTGGCACCCTATAAATAGTGTTTCTAAAATATAAAAAAATTCTTAATAAAGTTGCTAAAGCTGCACCTTAAAAATTAATTTCACTGCTGGAATTATCTTAATTTTTGTTCAAACCATGAAGAGGGCTTGTTTACACTTGTCTTTCGTAGCCTGTGGCTGACGAGTGCCGATGAATCCCTGAAAAGTTACGCCGCAATGGTGCTGTACAATGCGGTTCTCGGCGTCGCCGACCACCGCGAGGAACTACTGTCGTCCGAGGATTCCGGAAAAGTCACTGTCGCGCTATTGTCCGGCACTGCGGCAGACTGCGAGTGGGCGTAAGTGTGTCTCCCTCCATTTTACCTTCTCTATTCAGTACCTTTTGCCGGTAGGGATCTGCAGGGGTCTCGCAGAAGCTAGGAATCTTGGGAATGTCAGGGAATTTCTTAACTGACTGGGAAAGTCGGGGAAATGTTGTGATTTTTTTTTAGCTATTTTTGTGTGAACAGCATTTTGAAAAATTGACGATCTGTGCCGGCAGCATTCCGGTAATTACTGAACTTTCTAAGCAGAATTTGTGTGTAAATACCATGCGTACCAAAATCCTTGATTTGTGACCTCGGTTTGAAATTTTATTGACCTGCGACATTTCAGAAAAAAACCTGCATTTGATATTCCTCAGCATTTTTGAGAAACCGGAGGTTCTAATTACTTAATTTGTACGCAAACAGGTTGTTTGTTTTGGAAACGTTTCTGGAATCGAAGCAGTTCGTGGAGGCGTGCTACCTTCGCGTCCCGGAAAAGCTTAGGTGAGTCGAGGGTTCGTGCATTCCATGGAAGTCAGGGATAGTACCCTGAATGGTCTAAAATGCTCCAAATAGTCAAAAATACCCTAAAATAGTCTAAAAATGCTCTTTTCAATTCTATAAAATACTTAAACTACTCTTAAAATAAAAGCTGTAAATCCTAAGGAATTGCTTATTAGTGTTAATTTTTCCGTTTCTTTTACTGATTAAAATGCAATTTTTCGGAAATTACTAGAGCTGCAAAGCCCTGATATTTTTTAATCAATAACTACTTTGATGTTCTTGCTGCAAAGTTTGTTTCCAAAAATCTGGGGAAATTTGCTCGGTTTGGTCAGGGAAAGTCAGGGAAGTGGTTTTGATAAATGTCGCGAACCCGTAACGGCGTTTCACACTTTTGCCAATCGTGGTGCTGAGCCCGAGTTTGCGAACTTTTACAGAATACCCCTCCTCGATATCCTCTGTCTGAAGATATCCCGGGACTCGGACCCAGCCGTATCCGGCCAAACTCTCGATTTCATCACAAAGGAGTTCGAGTCCAGCTCTGATGTGGTTTTATCAACAAGCAACAGGTTCGAGGATGGCGATCTGGTACGTTGGTTTAATAACAGTTGCAAATTTGTGGACCAAAGCTAGTCATTTACTCAAATTGTGATAATTTTTTGACGCTTTTCACTTTCGAAATTAAACATTCGTTACGATGAAATCTATTTTTATGCATGGGTAATATTTTTATTAATGGTATGTAGGAAAAATAATCCAAAATTTACCGCACAAAGTACTCGCATTATTATCTAAAATCTCTCATTCCTTGGTTCAACAAATAGCTTCGTGGCCTAAATTTCTCGTTTTTAGCAAAATCTGCAGGTTTTATTTTTTTAATTTTTTTTTTTGCTATTATTGACACTGGAAGAAAATTTTCGATCAAAAGTAGACATAATTTATTGGCAAGTGTTATTCTATGTGACTTATTATCCAACCTAAAAAAAACCTTTTCAGAGGCCGCTTTACGTAGTGAAGTATTTAGAAATACTGTGCGAGGTATCGACCAAACCTCCATATCAAGCCAACCTCCAAAGGTCTTCATCACTCTTGTGCTCATTGGTCTACTTGCTGAAAGGTGTTCACTCTACCGGTGGGACCTCCGCCGACAAAGTGGTTCCGGAACAGAAATTCATTTCTGAGCCTGCTTCCGGAGCCGCCGAGAAAGACACACCTTGTCCTGTTTTGGGATTTAAGAAGAACTTGATCAGGCTGATAGCAAATCAGTGCTTTCGGCATCGTGTCAACCAGGACATGGTGGGTTCTGCGCGTGTCAACTGTCACGTTTATTTCGACATTTGCATTTTTCCTGTTCTGTAAATTCTATAGATCTAAAATCCCAAAACCCAAAATCTCAAAATCTCAAATAAGAGAATTTTTGACCGAATTCTTATCAATTTATCAAAGATCTATGTCACAGGAAATATTTGAGGAAAATTGTAAATGAAGAGACCTTTTCAGAGAAGATCGGGTCGTGATTAATGGAGTTAAAGTTCGCTTCTCAACAAACAAAAAAGGGTCTGCAAATAACGGGTGCCAGACCAAAACGGGTCAAGTGCCAAAAATCAGCTGTGCAGGAAAGGGAAAAAATGCAGCTTCGTGAAAAATATCAATAGCACTTTGATGCACACCTGTGACGTTTAATTGCAAAAACATAAATAAGGACTTAAATTAACAAAAACACTTGTTTCACGGTTTCCACTGCGTCGTATGTGCCGCGCGTATTGCACCGCTAAAAAACAAACGTTCGAAACGTCCTCGTCTCTCGTTGCAAGTATGGTAGAGCAGCTCAAGATGTCATTCATTCCTACATCTTGACGTCCAGATGTTAAAAATCAACTTTTGAATTTAACACGTTTTAATTTTGGAACGCGTCGTTTGTGATGGCACTAGTCTTTTTAATTTTTACTCCACAGGGGCCAAGGGGTGTCCCAATAATGCAGGTTGGGGGGGGGGATTGGCACGTACGATGCATAAAGGTGAAAGAACGAATTTCGGTCAAGTCGGGCACTTACAACGTTATGGGATGGCACCCTTCAATTGCGGGGCCAAGCGATGTTATCAGTTAATTGGAAATTGTGCAAATATGATGCACGTATCTCCCACGTCGACAGAAACAGCATACTGGCTTCTGTCCCGTCTCAACGGTTGTCAAGCGTAGTATCTGTTCTTAATCAGCCAACAAACAAGGTGAAAAAAATCCTATTTTGGGAAGGCTGGCACTTACGACGTTATGGTTTAGCATCTTTCAATCGACGGGACACGAGTGATCTTGTCAGTTCTCTTACGCGTTCAGCGTTTTCCAAAACTTTGCGAGAGATGCCCGAGTCTCCCGGACGCGCACACACCGCCTTTTGTCGGGTCGGTCCACTGCCGCGACATCCGACAGATGCCTATTTTTGGCATCTGTTCTTATCAGCTAAACATTTGATACAGATTTGTTCTGTTACCGCTAACAGGACGTAGACTTTTTCTCCGGAACCCTCGCATCGACGCTGGCGCGGGCGGCCAACGGCAGCGACGACGTCCCGGGCTCTCGCGAGGCCGAGGAGCGGTTGGCCCGGCTCAACTGGGTGACGTACGGGGTGGTGGCCCCGCTCATCATCGCGGTGGGCTTCGTGGGCAACGTTGCCAACCTGGTGGTGCTGTCGCGGCCCAGCCTGAAGAGCGTCACCTACGTCTACCTCATGTGGCTGGCCATAACGGACTTGCTCTGCCAGCTCTTCATCATCCCCTCGCTGATGAAACTGTCGGGCGCCAACAGCGGCCTGCTGGAGCGCAGCTACGCCTCCGCATACTATCACGCGCACGTCGAGCTCGGCCTCATCAACGCCCTGATGGCGGCCAGCGTGTTCATCGTGGTGGCGCTCACGGTCGACCGCTACGTGTCCATCAGCAAGCCCACCAAGTTCAAGAAGATCCACACGTACCGGCGGGCCCGATGGACCATCCTGGCGGCCTGCCTCGCGGCCCTGCTCCTCAACACCCCCATGTGCATCTACAAGACGGTCAACGAGTCCTCCCAGGTAAGCGACCTCTTCCAGACTCAAGCCGAAAAGTCGTCTACTCGGCTGTCCAAACGTCTAGTTGGCAAAACTTGTCCTTTTCAACTGTTCTCAGATTAGAATGTCTTTCTTTCTTGTTCTCGCATTCGGCCACCCCCTTCTCCCAGGGCAACGTCACCTACTACGCGGTCCAGATCAACTCCGACGTGGTCAGCTACTCCGGATGGAGGGTGTACTTGTGGGCCAAGGAGATTGCCACGCGGCTGGGTCCGGCCCTGCTGCTGGCCGTACTCAACGCGATCATCATCCGCCGCTTCCTGCACCTGGTCAAGAAGCGACGCCAGCGCCTCTGCGCCCAAAAGGCGGCCTACCGGCCCGCAACGGTGTCCAACCAGAGCTCGGTGGTCAGCTCCCTGCAGGAGACTCCCCCGTCGGCCACATTCAGCCCCGCGTCCAGGGCCCTGGTCAGTTCTTCGACTTCGGGTAACAGCTTCCGAAAGGAGGGTCGGCTGGTAATGCTGCTGGGGGGGCATCGTGGTCATGTTCTTCGTGGCCATGACCCCGGCCGCCTTCCTCAGCGTGTTCAACGAGGACGACCTGGAGAGCAACTTTGACTTTCAGCTGTTCCGGGCGTTCGCCAACGACATGGAGTTCCTCAACTTTGCCATGAACTTTTACGTGTACTGCCTGTGCAGCTCGGAGATCCGCAGGACCTTCTTGCAGATCCTGTGCTGCGGCAAGGCGCAGCCCCAGGAGCCCATGATCTCCACTCAGCAGCAGCAGAACATGGCCGGCCTGGGGGTGTCCGAGGACCCCTACCCCGGGCCAAGGAAGACGTCGTCCCCTTCGAGCGTAAACCTGTCGTGAAATTGGCTAGAAATCCCTCCCTGTGGTCAAAGTCGTATAGTGGCATTTTACTCCTATTCGCTGCTCTCCGTCTTGGTGCTCTTCTGTGGCATGGAGGTAGCCAATCCATTCGAAATGTGATTTTTCTAAAAACTGCTAAAAATTACCTGAAATTCCCCTCAAAATTCATCCACACCCTCCCTCTGATATTTCCTTGTTTTCCAGGTGTTTGGGTACCCTGTCTTCCCGTCTTTATGACGCCTGATGTCTATTGTATTCTACCATGACCATGCTTTACTGCACATGTGACATGTCTTAAAAGTTCTTGGACATTTTCTTAGAAAGTTCACTTACGTTTTTTCCAGCGTTTCTCTCGTCAGATGACACATTTCGGGTGAACGGTGAAACACACCTTTTCTAATTAAAACCTCAAGCGCTGCCTTTCTTTCAAAAGTGATTTTCAATCAAGCTTTGCATTTCGCACGAGATATTCACTGACATTGCGTGTCAACTGTCACGGTGGCAAAAAAGCATAAAAAGCATGTCTCTTGGTTTACTCAGCCGAGTTACTACTTAACGTGGGCATGTTGAAAGATGACCGTGCAAGAGTCTGGAGACGACACCTTTTGTAAATGTAATTGGTATTGATCATCGTCATGAAAAAGTATTTCACGACACTGGGTGAATCCCAAAACAAAGACAAACATATCAAAAATCGTACCAAAAAAAAACAGAAAGAGGAAAGTAATTGCATTTTGGGCTAATAGACGTAAGAAATTCCGGTCACCTAGCTCGAAAAATGGGCAATGTCATTCCAACTTCCAACTGGCCGGACAAGCAAGTCTGAATAACTGAAGCCTGGTCGGTCCAAAATCACAACAATGCTACTGGGAACCCCAAAAAAACATGCCAATTTTCGAAAAGTCCCGTTTGCAGCTGGGAAATTGTGGGTGAAATCTCATTTACAACACAAATCCTTTGTTATCTTCTATTACAAACCTTATAGTTTACCCTGCCTATCAGCTGGGTTAACGCGAGAGCAATAATTTAATGCTGTCCTGTTGTGTGTGCCAATGGATTTCTTTAGTTAACCAGAGGTTTACCTCGGGTTCTGCTCAACTTTGTTGGTGCAAATCGGCCCTAAAAGATCTTTATATCCAATTAATTTAGACCTAGGTGTATGGCTTTACCGTACAGGCCTTTAGAGCATAAAGCTCATTATTGATCGAAAACATACACAGCCTATCCCAACAAAACAAAAAAAACCACTCAAGTTTCTTACCTTAAAAGCACGAAAAAGACAGCAAAATGCCGACCGCTTTTAAATGGCACCTCATTTGGAATTCCGGTTGGAATTTAAAGTTTTGAACTTTGGAACGCGAGCTGTTCTGGTCCGCGTCGAACGAACGATGCGCTCAAAGAGCGCCGTAGAAGGATTTCAAGAGGCGATCTGAAGTAGCTCCGTAGCCGGAAGTAGCACGTCACGTGACTTTCAAATAGCCGCGACAGCGAATGTCACAGATAATAAAGCCTCGACATTTGCGCATTCAGAATCAACCATCGAGGATTTTTTTAAACCGTCAACAAATGACATCTTCAAATGAAAATATTTAAAAATAGCATCATTAAATAAAAGTACTTAAAAATGACGTCCTTAAATACCAGTATTTAAAAATGACATTAAATTAAAGTATTTAAAAATGGCGTCATTAAATGCAAGTATTAAAAATGACATTAAATGAAAGTATTTAAAAATGGCGTCCTTAAACACAAGTATTTAAAAATGGCGTCATTAAATACAAGTATTTAAAAATGGCATCATTAAATACCAGTATTTAAAAATGACATTAAATTAAAGCATTTAAAAATGGCGTCATTAAATGAAAATATTTAAAAATGGCCTCCTTAAATAGAAGTATTTAAAAATGGCGTCCTTAAATACGAGTATTTAAAAATGTCGTCAT
>JAQGBN010000113.1:0-10754 GCA_034698465.1 Tachypodoiulus niger | reverse complement strand
ATGCATACTGTACACTGTAATGTGGTTTTTGATTTGCGAAGAAGAGAGGCGAGTATACAGTATAATCCAGCGGTAAAAATTTAATTAAACTGCATTTTAGAAATTTTGATGAAATTCATTCCATCATTGCATCATTGCGATATTTTCGAACCTTTCATTTTCATTATGACAAAACCAAAAATGTTTCTGTATTTATTCCTCTATTACATGCGTATTCAAAATTTAGGCAATGCAGATGTGGAATTTGAACTATTTTAAGATAAATTTAGGCATTAACCTATGCACATTCAAGGTAAAAATTGTCTCTATAGATTTTACCGCATTAAATTTTAATTGGTTAATATGAACAAGTGTTTTTGATTTGTGGAATTTAGCTTACAAACACTATGTTGAGATTCACTGATTTTTATTTCAAAAAGCGCATTTCGTAAATATCAGTTGCATTTTCGTCAAAATGTCTGAAACGATGTCGGATAAAAGAAAAACCCGATAAATGGCTTCTGTCAGGCTTTTGATACTTCAAAAATGGTTTCCATTTCATATTTGATCAAAACATTACGACGTCTTTTAAATTCAAACAAAATCAATTTAAAAATTGCATTCGCCATTTTAAATTGCTTGGAGTAAAGTTTAAAATTCAACACTATCAAATAAAGCTAAGGATTTTTTAAATTAAAAATTGTTTAAAGGAGCTGTCTTCAGTAAGAAAAATGATGTTTGTTGATGTCTTTATCTGATGAAATTGTTACGTTAATTTCTTACCCAGAGACAATGCTGGGAATTTATGGTGCTAGTTTACTGTTGGTTTTCAACTAACCTGTGTTATAAAAAACCTTTTCATGAAAGCTTTCTTAGCCTAAATTATAGCAAATTTTAAACCGTACGTCTGAAACGAACAAAAAATACTGTTCACATTTTTGCAGATATATAGACGCCCCTATAATGTACAACACAATGTGTAAAATAAACATACAATTAATGAACAGTTGTTTGGTAATACACACTGACATTTTGTTAGAAAGCACCTTAAGATAATACTATACGATAGAAAACGGCTTTAGTATTTTTTGCCAAACAAGCTTTTGAAGCTTGTAACAAAAAAATCTAGCAATTATTTTTTGCACGTTTACTCCGACGATTTGAATGTTTTATAAACTAATCGAAAATTGCAACGTGTAATGACCTTAGATGTTGCTTATTACGTATGTAACCATATCGAGTAACTTTAAATATGCCTAAAATGTAGGCGCTTTTCTCCCGCTGAAATTCAAATATTGATTTATACATGTGAGGCATGTTTTCTAGAAACACATCGAAAGTATTTACATGTATCTCAAGAGGAAAAACCTCTAGGATATTCGTTATGATATAGAGTGCTGAAATATTAGGCAGCTCAGTGCAAATATTCAAATTCTATTTCAATGTGTATGCACATGGATTAAGATAACGTATCCAAATATGTTTTCTTACATTGATTATTTCATTCACAATGCTTATTTGCTTAAATTTTCAAAACTTTTCTTAATTTGATTTCAAATGCGATGGTCATGTAAAATCTTTTAAAAAAAACGAGCAAAAATACAATTACTCTATCAGATAAAATATATGTATACCACAAAAAACATTTTGAATTGAAATACAGGCAGTAATTTTTCTTGCTACAGTGCAGTTATGAAGGGCAGGCACAATATTTTTTAAATTAGAAAAACAACATTAAGAAATCAATCTTCATTTTCCCCCATCAATTCTATAGTAAACTAGGGGAAGATTTGACGATGCTGTTGGAAGCATTTTATATATCTAAGGCTAAATTTGTCCCACAAAGGATACGCAAACTGCATAAGCGATTAATGGCTTGCAGCTGACATCAGAAAATCATGAGACACTTCCGGATAGAATTAATTACCAGCAATTACATTAGCATATATTTAAATAACGCTCATTAACGATAACCGACTTTCATATCAGTTTAGCATTGAAATTTCTTAATCCAAGCAGAGCTAAAGATGTAGATTATGTACTAAGTTCTAATGCGCTGGAAGTTCAAAGAAAATGTCAGTGCTAAACGTCATTTTTATTTCCAGCTACTTATTTGGAATAAACGCTGTCTTAACAAAATTACTACTAAGCTTGATCGTTGCTATCAATCAAAACATGATAGAAGTATTCTCTCAAGGAACATCTGAACAAGCAGCTCGTTCTCTTTTATAATTTTTTGAAACTGTCCGTTTTACGTCAAGAAAACTCGTGGGCCTTTGCACTTGAGGAAATACGAATAAAAACTCTTCAAAAATTAGCTTACCATCGAGAAACATTTCCTCTCATAAACTTGTTTTATCCTTACAAACACAACTAACCCGACACATTTCAAGATGGCAGCATATAATGTTAAGTGTCATCATATAACTTAATTCCATTAATGCAGTAAAGTAATAACATTTTGATTAATATACTTACGAAATATGCTCAGAAAAACTTGTAAGAATTAAAGAAACGCCGATGTCATAAGTGCATTCGCAAAATGTCGAAATACTATTAATCTATAATATATTGAAATCTAAAAACTAAACCTAAGCTAGCCAAACATTGATGTTTTTAATGCTATGCTTTTATTATAATGATCCTTAATTTTTCTTGTGCATAAACCTCTGATTTAAGGATTAATGCTGAAAATAGATATGGTAATTCAGTCCACTTGCAATGCTCATGCAACGAGCGTATATAGCTGCGATAAACATTAAGAAAACAGCGAAGTATGTTTGCAAGACAATTGTGAGAAACCACGAAGAAGTCCTGTAACTGTCGCTTTAAAAAGAGCAGTCGTGAATGCACGCTTCACGAAACTTTATTTTATCAAAATGCAATTTGGTAACTCTAATGGCAGGACATTCTTCAAACCGAATGACGTCAGCCTTATGGTAAACCAGATTAGGATATCAAGATTGAGAGATTGTCGTGCCAGTGGCTTCGGCATTATGACAATTCGGTGGAAGACAAGCTCAGAATATCATATCAAAATTGCCTTTTATGGGATTACCTGGGTATGGAAGTCGTTAGGAAGCTAGACGTACGATGGCATAAGGATATTTTCCACCGCTCGGAAATGAAGAAACGGATGAAGGGTTATGCCATGCATGGAGAGTACAATGAAAACCAGCATTCCATGGGAAATTTAAACCTAGCTTCGTGGCGATCGATAAGCTGGCAAGAAAACGCAGACGTCAATCTGAACTTCTTTACCCTCAGATACTAAGCAATATAGCAAGAAGCCTTAGAGGTATAGATCCCACCCTGCACCAGTGAATATAAACACATAGAAAATGCCTAGTGTGTTGGCAGCTGGCTCCAATACAAACCCATGTTCCAGAAGTTGCAGTTTTACCGGATCTAACACATAGTGCAGGGTTATAAATAGGAAATTAGATCGGTGTGAAAAAGAGTATCGAACATAGACATTCCGCCATATCGCTGCAGGCGAACAAAATTATCTCTGAAATAATGCGGTCCATAGTTAAGGAAATTTCGTAAAACATTACGAGCATTTATTCACTGCACATCTGAATGTAGTATGCAATGTATGTCTGTTTAGTGACCATTTAAAGTACGATGGAATATTTAAAAAAATATCGCGAAGTGCATTCTGCTAGGGAATATTGTTGACATTCGGAATTTGGCAGTTGATCGTCACAAGTAAAGATGGTATAGGTCAGTATTGCACCCAGGGTGCAATGACATCATAAATATGCATTAGATGGTTTAAAGCTATTATATTATTGTTGTTAAGACTTATGTAGTTAAGCAATTTAAACGATATTGGTACATACAGTTTAGCCAGAATCACAAATTTCCACAAATTAATTTTTATTTAGTCAAATATGTAAGGAAATTTTCCTAAGATCACATGCTCCTTTTTTGAAGAGCTTGCATACATAAAAGTAATTTTAGAGCGGTGTTCACTACCAACGATGAGTTTAATGATTTTGGTCTTTTCTGTGACACTCGCCAACTCACTGAAAAATAATGTGCCTTTTTTCCTCCATGGTGGCAAATGCTTCGCAAAAGACCGAAAGGGTAAGTTCGCTCAGATTGAATACTGGTGAAAATGAAAGACGCTGGCTATTTTAGAAATGTAATCTGCCAGTTCGTAGAATCGAATAAAACCAAAAATGATAAATTGACCACATTTACTGCGTCACACCACAAACCAAGTGGGATCATCAAACGCTCCCCGCAGCCTATAAATTGTCCCAAAAATCAAAATAAATGAGAGGACTGTCACGAAACTCGAACTGAAATTGCAAAAGCAGTTCCATTTCGTTATACTTGCTTTTTTATATCAAAATGCCACCTAGAGCAAACTTGAATATGAAAAGCCAGCTAAACGGGTTCATGGATTGGACGGATCAACACGCATGGGCAGAAAAATCAAGCAGAAGCGAAGAGTGAAAACAGGAGCTGCAAATTCACTCACAAGCAAGCCTAAGAAAATCTGCCATTTGAAGTTGTGGATTGTTGCAGTTTATTTTAATAACGACTTTCACGACTACTGTATTGTATTGCAAATGCAATATGGAAGGCAGTCAGTTAGTAAATCGCAAAAATATTTGCGCATGCTCGCACTTCAGTTTCCCGAACTTTCAGGAACCTGAAACCACATACTCTACAATTGCATATGCCTGAGACCATGAAGGAGTAGCTAGAACGTACTAAATGGCAATACAATACATTCATACCTCACTTTACGGCCTAACAAGATTCCTGGAAATATGGCTTTAACGCGAAATGACAGCAAATGGCAGGTGATACCATAACGAAACATGTTTTGAAACAATACTATTTAAATTATATAGGATACGTTCTCAATCAATCAAAATAAAAACCTTCACACTGACTGTAGAGCGAGAATTATCCTACCTAGTCTTAAAGAAATAAAACCGAAAAGTAAAAATACTTGCAACAATTTTTAAATAGTCTGCGTGACGCTATTGCTGTCCCTTCAACCCAGCAGGAAAATTGTAAGGTTATAAGTTACTCTTACCCGCTTTTCAGGGTTACACCAGTCAAAGGTGTGCAAAAATGCAGTAACCAATACTAACCATTGGAGATTCTAGTGATCTTTTATTAAATGCTTCTGTACGCCTCAGAGACCCGTGCACTTTCACGTTGATGCGTTAAAAATATCAGGTTTCATTATTTTTGCCGTATAATGAAACGTTAATGGCGGTACACTGTATGAGAGTGCCTTTTATTTTTTCTTAAAATGAAGATACGGGCAATTTTTAACATTTTAAGTTCACGGACCCGATGAAATCTATCTAGGGACCCCAGGTTAAGGACCTTGCGACTGGCTAGTCTTTATAAGTGCAGATAGATCCACTTTATAGCTGTAAATAGGTATGCGTATGCGCTCAACGAGCAGACAGAATTGAATTTACAGAAGTGCGGTGTTAATTTTGATTCAATAACATTTCGCAAAAAAATGTTAATTCATGCAGTGTAAGCAGGCTATTTTTTCAGCTTGTGGGTTGGGCGCATTGAACACATTCACGTGTTATGAAATGGTTTTCTGCCCAGCCCGCAGTATTTGGGTTAGCGTCGTTAAAGTACATCGTTTCGGCTGGCAATTACGCCCGAGGGCAGAGAAAAAATCCTTAAAGTGAAAACATAATCGCATCATTTATGTTTCTGACAGATTTTTTCAGCTGATCTCTGCTTTTGGCTAAGTATGAAGCCAATTCCTTCATAAATGGCGTTTTCTTCCTCAGCGAATGTGTGGGTCATTTCAAACGGTTCCTTTGAAAAGCTTAGCCAAACACCTCACCATGTAATCTAAAAGCCTCATCAATCTTTTTTTATTCGAAAATCACTTTCTGTAACGGGCACTGTCTCGTATAGATATTTCTTAGCTTGGAGGCGCGAGCGCGCAACCTATTGGCAGGCGCCTGAGAGCAGTACTGATTAGACCCAAATACATGTACAGTGTAGCTTGGGCAGAAAAGGCATTTTCATTTGAATACGATAAGTTATAACTGCATAAGGGCTTACTCTGCATAAAATGTTGGCATTTTAATATACTCACTACATGTACAGTGTAGTATTATACATTGTAGGCCTATATCGAATATCAAAACCAAATGCTTACTCAAGTCTGCTTAAATCTTCCATCACGTAGGCCTATATTAAGAAAACTGATGAGCTAAATAATTTACAACGTACATGTATTTGCTAGTCAAGTAGTCATTCTGGTTAGGCTCATGTGAACCTTTGCCCTTATACAGTGTAGCTTAATTGCATTCTTTCTCAGAAAGTGGAATTTATATCCTTGGGGGATACATTCTTTAATTTTCTGATTCTATTTGCAAATTCCAGATATTCGTAATTTGAGACCTACTCGTAAATTTGAATTCTCTAATCAAAGTATTTTTGCTTGAGATAATTGAGATTCCTGTCGTTAGCAACGAGCTACTTTGAAAAAAAAACACCGCATTTAAAACAGTATACAGTAGCACAAAGCAGCCTCATCCAGGTGCACTGTATAATTAGAAAACTAAGACATCACGTGACATACATGTATTGTGATGCACTGGCGTAAATCACAAATAATGCTACAATTTAAATGAGCAGGAATTATTATTTTAAGAAAATTTCTATTTATATGCATTAAGGAGTTTGGCACACTATAGTTGCCAACGAATTAATAGGCCTACTAAATATTTTTTTTAAATAAATACCATAAAGTACAGTATGTGCAGTCAATGGGCACCGCTAATAAGATCGTTGAAATGAATGTTCTAGGGAAGTACATGTACATGTACAGTGGCTCAACGTGAAAATGATACACCTGCATTCAACGACTGTGTACGCAGGGGGAAATCTATTTTTACAAAAAAATACCATTTAGATGGCAATAAAAATGAAATATGTACATGCATTTTACAAATCGTTAGTCAACAGGCTATCGTTTATACATGTAGTATTGTAAAAAGGTATACAGTATATGCAACATGTACATGTACATTATCATGAAATTATTTCAAGTTTTAGTATGAATCAAAGTCAACTAAATCGAAATAAGTCGAATCAGTTGGAACACTAACTGGTCATTTAAGAAAATTGTTACTCTACACCATCAATTCAATATAAGCATAAAATGGATTTATTCTACTAAATAGCAAAACTAAGGACGTCGCTATTGATAAATGAAACCAAGCAGGAAATTACAAAAAAGTAGTTTTTGCAGTCGGTTAAGTTTTCGCAAAAATCCGACGTCGAAGAAAAACCAATCTTCTCACATCCTGAACTCGTAATGCGAAATGCTACGCACACATTTACACATGAAATAAAATTTATATTTCCTCAGTTGGAGGAAGAATGATCCTCTGAACCAATTCATCCTCGGTGTATCTGAATCAGAATTATTTCATGCGCATTAAGAATTGAACGAGACATTCCGCAGTTTTACGTACCATTAAAATATTTTACAGATCAATTTTAGCTCGTATAGAGTCGATTTTCTCGGAGCCATTAATAAAGTAGAGTTAGAAGGCCTTTTCCAGTGCCTTCAAACGCCCCATTGTGATTGATTCGACCGTATTGTTATCAAGATTTATTAGAACAAACGCAAAAATCCCCTTGCGAAGAGACGAACTTTTAAACAAAGTCGATGCTCTTCAGGCACAGAGCGATCAATCAGGCGCTTATGTTGTGAACTTTTCTTGGATGCATTTATTGGATAAATATGAAATCTGCTCTCGCAGGAAATGAAATGCGTCAGTTGGGCACTATCCTCACATCAGTCAAACATCATCTACTAAAGCAACTACAATGTTTGATTCATGGCGATAAAAACCAACAAATTAAGATTTCATTAATACATCATACTCGTTCTATTTGCTACGACGTTTTGTCTATTATGGAGGTTATATGTCTTATTTACATGTATATTACATAATATCCAGTATTGTGACCAGCTTATAACCTTCGTACATGCAAATCTTACGGTAATTTTTTGTTTGTTTTCATAAGTAAGGCGGCACTTAGAACTTATAAATGTTAGACGACACTTGCAATTTCTAACCAATCAACAAATGTTAGACCTGACACAGCGGAAACCGCAAATCTTTCTTTTAGTATGCGATATTGGATTTTTTATCCATCGTCAGTTACACAGTACCGTCCATTGTTTTGACAAAAGCTCGTTGTACTCACCTGCTTCCATCATGTTAGTTTGTTAGAAACAAAGAACGTAGAAGGAGGTGTAAAAAAGAAGTATTGGATTGGAATGAACTAATTATCTAACTAATTAACATCTGACAATTGCCGGTTCGGTGCGCGATCCGCCTCATTATTCCTTAGACATAATTATACCTACACATGTATACATAGTCACAACACACACTGTAACTATGGTATAAGATGTGCATGCGTAATAAGATCAGGTCGAAAATGGTAATGAGTATTAAGGACGTCTCACAATTGTGGCTTGAATTCGCTGCTTTTGTGTACGAATACAATAGCTCTTTTATCTGATTCTTATTTCTGATATCTTTTCTTTTCAGGATGTCCGAAAGAAGATGGGAGATCCAAGAGATCACAAGCCACACGGGAGAATGACTCCCATGGAAAATCCGCCCATGTCTGATCCAGAAACTGTGATTATGTCTAAGAACATCAACAAATTGTACGGAATCAGTCCCAGCGACATCGACAAATACTCCCGGGTTGTATTTCCAGTGTGTTTCGTCTGTTTCAACCTCATGTACTGGATCATCTATTTGCACATCAGTGACGTCATGGCCGAAGACCTAATTCCCTTGAAACCGGAGTAAAACGCGTAGTTTCCAAACGGAAGCGGACACAATTTTAATATAAAAACGAACATTCAAACGCTAACACAAGGCTTGGCTAAATGGCAGCAATTTTTATATAACAAGCTAACGCTAATAATAGAGGCGGGCAGGAAGAGGAAGCAACTTTCAGACTTGACGAAAAAAATGCGATATAAAGATTTCCTCTGAACGAAGAAGCAGAAGAAGAACATTAGAAATGCTCAAATCTCATGTATATTCCGCTGATTTCATTAATGCATGTAATTAGCGAACGAACAAGTAATTTCCCTATGTATAGTTATGTACACAACCATTTATCTTAACCAAAGGACTTGCTAGTAAACTGTTTTTCAGCAAGGCGGTTGACAGTGAGATGTCGAATACAAAAACTAATTAAAAATGATCGGCTATATAAAATCGTGTTACAGTAGGTACATGTAATTAAATGCCTTTAGATATAGAAACGGGAGAAAAATAGAAGAGGGTTTAATTTACAATGGCGTTATAAACTCCAGTTATTTATGCTAACAAGAGTTAATGTTTCAAGTGTGAATCATGCCGAGCGTACTGTAATTGTTTCATGATTGAAATCTAGCAAAACTAATTGAAATTAACAGAATGGTTATGGAAGAGATGTGATCAAAATGACGGTGAGTATTTGAATTTAAATATGATATTATTTTTGCTGTTTTACTCTGGATTTCTGTACGTCCAACTTTCCTGTTATCGCACCAATATCCTATTCCAGTTTTGCGAATTATTACAGCCTAGACATCGATGATAAACTAATCCCTTTATAAATAAATGCCTAATCCCTCTTCAATATGCATTTTTATGTTTTACTTTGCCGAGAATTTCGCGAATTGGAGAGCGTGTCATGGTTACAATATCGATTCTGAGAAGCCCTAAGACTGACCTGAGCAAAGAGTGAAATCCATGATAATTAGCGAATACAGGGTGCCTTCAGAATTTTAAAGACTTAGTAACATAATTCCCACATTTTAAAAATGCTTCAGTTCTGTATTTCTAAACGGCGCATCAGCTTTCTGTTGCTGAGAAGATTTAACGTTAATCAATATACTGAAAAGTTCACTCAAGGAGGTCAGATAAGATGCAGGAGCTATAGGTTATACGCCTGCCATACAACTTGTGCCTTTCTGTTAACAGCTTCATAATTTAATGTTAGCAAGATGAAAAAAAGCGCCACCTGACGTCTTCCACGAAACGAAATTTGCAGAGCTAAATGGACGTTGTTATATCTAGAGCTCCGGCATGTAATTTAGGTGACCTGGAACTTTCTGGTATTTAAAAAATATAATTCGGAAATTGGAAATTTATCTAAACACATTATTATCGCCTAACATATAACAGCACCCTGTATAGAATTAATGCAGTATTAGTTCTTATATTGCTTTCTTAACATTCAAGGTTTAATGCTGACATTGCAGAACACGGCATGCACATTTTATAATAATGATATATTTATCATCAACAAACATGACAGATGTAACAGATTAATAAAACAAATCGGAAGCAGAAAGAACACATTGATGTTGTCAGTATAAAACCAGTCTAAACTTTAAAATATTTTTTATGAAATGCTGTAAATTCACCCGTACGAACCTGTGCTGCCAAATTATATTATAAGGATAAAATCACTGACGTAGTCTGCATAAAAGCCCTCGTTATTTCTTCTCGTTCCTATTCAATACGACATTAACAATAAACAATCAATGAAAAACCTTTCTTTCCTAATACTATTTCGTGGCAAACCCCCTAAGCATGTAAATATGAGCGTAAATTTTTTTTCCGCATTAATGTTGGTAACTATTACAAAGATTTGACGCCAATCATGCTCACACATAATACAATGGATAACGCTGTTGTACTACAGTATATACTAACTCCACGGTAGATCAAAGCGCG